>RJWM01027531.1:0-26944 GCA_004363535.1 Dasyprocta punctata
TATCACAGTTTTTCAAAGCAATTTAGGCATTAATCTAAATCAGATTATTTCTGAAAATAAAATAAATCAGGTTGATCAAGTTCTTATACATAGGAGGTCAATTTTACTGTCCTTTTGACAGACCGGAACATAATGTATTTGGATAGGCATACCATTAACACTTTATACATTTTCATGACTTCATTTACATACAAACTAACTTAGTTCCAGCAGGACTGGGATAACTGTTAGTCGTACAGTAGCATGAATATGCAAAAGTCTAAGAAGAACCTGAAACTGAGTTTTCAGGAATGAACAAGTTCCTTTTTGGCTGGAGAAAACCAACTTCATGATTAGGAAAACTAAAAAAGCTTAACATTTTTATCAAAGAATTATTAATCATCTGTATGATGTGTATGTATGTTGTAAATAAGTCCTTTGCCAATCACAGTTAAAACTTGAAAGAAATAAATCATTAGCAGTTCACTAAATGACAAAAGTTTTCTAGAATGTCAGGATTTTATTATGGTTTCCCACATCAACACACAAATTCACATGAACAAGCTCTGTGATCAGTGTTCAGGCTACTTCTCTGCTCCTTTGATGTGGACAGAATGACCTTCCCAGGGCCATCTGCCTATTTTCATTGGGCCATCATTGAGATTCTTATCGTTCATTCCCAAGATGCCTCTTACCTGCCTTCCCTTGTTCAAGGCAACTGGCTTTTTGTAGACCTGGTGTTTCTTTGGCAGTTCCAGAAATGTTCTTCCTTAAAGCAAAGAGTTCAAGGGAACAACTCAAGTTCTATTAATTCTGGATAATCTGGGTTCCCTGGAAGCCTAGAGTCTCCATACAGAATACTTAAATTAAAACCATATTCCACTTCAATCTACTTCGAGTCAAAGCCCAATTTAATTGCATGTACATTGGGATAAAGCATAGGACTGACCCCAAAGCACTGCACTTTTAAAAATCTTTCCTTGCTGGATGTGGTGGCGCATGCCTTTAATCCCAGCACTCGGGAAGCTGAGGCAGGAGGATCGTTGTGAGTTCAAGGCCAGCCTGAACTGCATAGTGAGACCCTGTCTCAAAAAATAGGGCCAGGGATTTAGCTCAGTGACTTACGTGCCTGCCTGGCAGGCACAAGGCTGTGAATTCGATCCCCGGTACGAAAAAAAAAAAATCTTTCCTTGATGCTCAGATTATATGTTAAGGTACTTAAAGCCATAATTTGCTTAGACATTGTTGATTATCATAAATTGTTTTGATGTTGGAGATGATAAACCTGTGTCTATCTGGGAGCATACTATTTTTATTTTCTTGTGATTTCCGTAGGATAAACTTTTTAAGAGCGGAATTACAGAGTCAAAAGGCATGAAATAATAGCTCAAATTCTTCCAGCACCTACTCATTGTCTCATCTTCACTCAAGACTTTTTATTTGTTTGTCCTTCAGTATTACAACAAAATGGGATACAAGAAGAAATAAAATATGAGGATCAAATAAAGAAAGTTAAAACAACTGGTTGCAACCAAAAAATGACATCATTTGAAATTAATCTGAAGGAAAAAAAGTAAGACTTTTTTTAAAGTTTGGAGTTTGATTTCTGACTTTTTAAATTTTAGTCTGTTTTAAAAGTTTATGTAACTGTTCTCTTTTCAGTTTATGACTTCATAAAATATTTATAGTTGGATATCACTTAGGCCTTCTCAAATTTGGTTCCAAAAAAACTTTTGTTCTGCAGATGAGTTTGTGTACTTTGTCAGAAAGCTAAGGTTAGATACAATCGCTTTCGAAAAGCTGTTGGAAAACTTAGACAGACTCATTGTTTAGTGCCTTTTACTCCTTTTGATTACTTTAAATGATGACAGAGTGAAATAAGGATTTCCAGATACAACATAATTTGTAAATTTGAAGGAATTTGAATCATCTTGGCTATATATAGGCTATAAATTTTAACTAAAATATTTGTCTCAATGAAGAATGAACTAAGATATCTTTTAATTTTGCATTTGCCCAAAAGTGATAATCACCAGTACCAGTGAGTGACTTTTCTATGAATTTGGTGTGCTCACTTTAATTCTAGGTTGGTTGTTCATTTTTCTAAAGGAACGTTTTAGTGATTCTTATTTACTTACAGTTTTTAGTATTAACATAGACTTTTGAATTTATGAAAGAATGAAAATCCAGTTCTTATTTATATTCTGTTGGGACATCTTGGTTGCAGGTCTGAACTGGTAAAATCTAGTTCATTTAACTTCTTGAAAAATAGCCAAGAAGATTCACTTCTGTTTTTAAAATGTCAATATGGTATAATGGTTGCTATTAAAATTCCCTTTACATTGTAGATTTAATTGGAGATTGGATTGTGCTTATTACCAGTGCTCAACTTGGAATTTTGGGGCCTTGGAGATAAATTCTGGCATTGCCCTTGACTGTGTAGTGTTGGTCAAGTCATTTACTTTCCCTTTGACAGCTGGCAGAAGGTAGCCCCTGTGTAAGTATTAATTATCTGCCCAGCAGCGTTCAAACACTTTTGCTATTAACTCATTTAATCCCTGCAACAACTCCGTGAGCTAGGCTGTTAATACCTTTGGCTTTTGGTTGAGAAAAAAAGACACAGGTACACGTTAAGTGACTTGCCTAAGCGAGTTATGGAGCTGGCACTCAAACCCTGGCAGGGTCACCCCAGAACCCTCCCTATAAATCCCTGTAGTCTTCATCTGTAAAATGATAATAAAAATGACCATTTCCAAGAGTAGATGCAGAGATGAAGTAAGACAATGAAGGTATTTTGTAAGCCACAACATTTCATGGAAATAGAAGATTGTACTGTACCATGTCTTCTGATACTCCTGTATTTCTGGTAGCAAGTGGGAGAGAAGTCAGAACAGCATTTCTGAACATTATTTGCCTCTACAGGGTGATGAATAATGCTCAACGTGAGCGAGTGACTGTGCAAATTTCTTTACACCTAGTCTTGGAGGTTACGTGTCAGAGGAAAACTCTCACGTCCTTCTGACTGTGTTCTTTGTTAACTTGACTTTTGCCATCTTAAACAGCTGCCAACACTGAAAATGTACCAGTGATGTTATTAACCATTGGTTACCTCATCAGAAGCCTAGGGTGTGGATTTCTTATGTTCTTCACTTTCTGAAATGTCTCTTCCTCAGGTACAGGGAAGACTTTAGCCCCCTGGTGAGAGACTGCCCCTGTTACTGCTGTAAGAATCACACTCGTGCCTACATCCACCATCTGCTGATGACCAATGAGCTGCTAGCTGGAGTCCTGCTTATGATGCACAACTTTGAACACTACTTTGGATTCTTTCACTCCATCCGGGAAGCACTAAAAAGTGACAGACTGGCACAGCTGAAAGAGCTCATTCACAGGCAAGCATTTTGAGAACTGGCAAATACAAATCTGATTCTGTATTGAGCTCGTACCATGGTTATAACATGGGAAGAAGTGAAAAACAAATAATCTAGCTTTATTTTTTGTTGTTGTTTTGGTTTTTGTTTGCTTTTTGCGGGGAACAAGGTCTCACTATGCAGTTCAGGCTGGCCTTGAACTCACTGTATAACCCAGTCTGGCCTCAAACTCACGGCAGTACTCTTATCTCAACCTCTCAGTGCTGGGATTACAGGCATGCGCCACCATGCCTGGCATGATCTTAGCTTTAAACATTTATATTTAAGGATAAAAATCTGCTGAAATAAAAAGCATCTGAAAAATATGAATAAAATAAAGAATAGCACTTTCAAACTGACTACATGATGGTGAAGAGATGTCTTCTAAAGAACTAAATAGCCTGACCAAATTCGGTGATTCACGCCTGTGATTCCAGTATCTAGGAGGCAAAACACAGGATTGCACATTCGAGGCCTGTCTACATAATTCAGTGAGAGTCTGTCCCAAAGTAAAAAGGGCTAATGGTGGAGCTTAGTGGTGGACGCCTTAACATGGAATGCACAAGGCTCTGAGTTCAGTCCTTAGTACCGTACAAAAAAATAAAAATTACAAAAAAAGAAAAGACGTAAGTGACATAGATTGATAAAAAGAGTTGAGCCATGACCTTTAAAATATTTAGGCTAATTCTTCTTAGTTGACAGAAATTCACCTAGGGGAGACTTTAGATGGGAGGAGACACTTCAAAGGGGAGATAAGATTGTAGGGACCATTGAGAAATGAATTGGGACCTGAGGGGAGATGACTTCATAAAGAGCATAACCTCTGTGGACCCCTAACCTGTTAACTGGAGAAGGAATCTGGCTGATTGATGGTTTTCTTTTTTTTTTTTTTTTTTTTTTTATTTGACCCTCATTCTTTCGGGGGCCGCTCTTCAGGACTTTGTCTTCCATAATGCCCTGGCAGTGAGGTCACTCTGAAAGGGGTCCTGAGCCTTCACCACGCTTGTGTCTTCCTGTGTGGCCTCAGACTGTGCTCCTTGTGGCCCAGGTCGCACCTTCATTTGACCACGTGGCTTCTTCGTGACTTGTCTTCGTAGAGCCAGCATACTTACCTGTTAAGAGCCCAGTGGTTGCACAACCACTTTATTCTGGTTGCACAAATCCACTGTGGTCTGCCCTCTGGGGTCATGAATAATCTCAGCACATGGTAACTGTAGCCCTATCTATTGCAGAGGTTTATTCTGATGTGTTCAGTTGGATGAGCCCCCAAGCTGGCCAATTAGATCATCAGTTTCAGTCCTGCTCCGTTGAGACACCTGGATGAAGCTCTTAACCTCTCCATTACGTCCTCATGAATAAATGGGTGCAGGCATAGTGATAGGACTAAATAAACTACTAAGATTGTGCTGGCTTTATTTTTGTTTTTGTTATTTATTATTTATTTAAGTTTTTCGTACAAGGGATCAAACTCATGACCTCATGCTTGCCAGGCAGGTACTTGTGCTGTAGAGAGCTAAATCCCCAGCCCCTCTGCTGGCTTTAAAATTTGAGAAACAAAAGGCTTTGGATTAGAGTCTTAGCCATACTTTTCATCCTTGTTTGTTAATCACTTGGCCTAATTAGAAAGTTCTCCAGTACCAGGAGGCAAGTGACATAGTAAATATATATGAGAACTTAAAAGGAAGTCCAGCCTGTGGATTTTGAAGTGGCTGGAGAACGGGCATCAGAAATCCTAAGGCTGAGCCAGTAATCGTGGTGCACGCCTTTAATCCCAGCACTTGGGAGGCTGAGGCAGGAGGATTTCTGTGAGTTCGAGACCAGCCTGTGCTATGAAGTGAGTTCAAGGCCAGCCTAAACTGCACAGTGAGACCCTGTCTCAGAAAATAGGGCCAGGGATCTAGTTCAGTGGCACAAGTGCCTGCCTGGCAGGCACGAGGCTGTGAGTTAGATCCCCGGTGCCAAAAAAAAGAAAGAAAGAAAGAAATCCTGAGCCTGGATATCCTTTCTAGGGTCATATTATTGATCATATCATTTTGTTCTGCTATTACCAAAGGAGTGACATTTTGTTGATAGTATGACAGGGAATTTTTATTTTCTTTGTACTTTTTGTATTTGTCAACTTTTAAGTAAGGAATATACATAAACATAGGCACACATATAGTTTTTATAAAAATAATAACAAAACAAAATGATGACCCTTTTTTTGTATGGGTAAGAAATGCATTTGTTTTATACTCCTGTTATATTTTGTTGTTTTTCAAAATTTAGTGGGCATTACTGAATACTGTTTGTAGTACTATATGGGTATTGTATTTTTGTGTGTTGGGAGCCCATCGTGGTTCTCTTTAGTAGTATAATGTTGGCATGAGTGACAGTGATACTTATAGAAGTCCAAGTTTCTGTTCCCAAGGATCTGGTTGTCCTGAAATGTATTGTTATTCATGTGTTCATAGTCTTGTTCAATGCCAAAACCCATTGTTGAAGAAGTATTAGTATATATTCCAGAATCCATAAAAAATTGTAAGTTTTATTTATGTCCAAAACACTGAAAATTCTGTTCAATATTATTCACTTCTCTGGTTCTTTTTCTTATTAGCACACTTGAAAGATTTTTTTTTAATACAGTAAATCTATTAAAGATAATAGTCAATAAACAGTTTTAATTTAAAAAATCACTGTGTATTGTTTTCTGTAAATGTTAGTGAGTCTATTAAACAAAATATTAAATTTCCATGATACCAAGAACATTCTAGAGGTTTTTTATTGGAGAAAACATTTTTTAAAGTACTTATTCAATCTGTAGTCATTATTTTAAGAATTTTTATGCTACATGCAGAATCCAAAGTGGAGACACTATTTAATGATATACATTATGAAGATCCCTTACCTGTCTCCTTAAACTGTATAAGTAGCATCTATAAGAGGTACTTGTACATAATAAAATAATATCCATAATTTCTGGAGCATTTTAATGTTCCAAAGCATTAATAAATGCTTTCCACACATATCTCATTGACCCGTAGAGCATGGTTGTGAGATGTGAATACTGTTATTCCTATGTTAAGAACAAGTTTCTTGAAGGCTGAGTTGGCCTCCCTGAGGTCTACCAAAAAATTTTAGAAAAGTGGAGTATTTTGCCCAAAGGCCTATCTATCCTTTCTCAGCTCCTAGGTTAGACTCTAGCTCCATCTGAGTAAAACTCAACAGTCAGTCATTGAGCTAAGTAAATTCTTCCTGATTTTGACCTGCTCTTGTGTTGAAGGGGCAGAGAAAATCAAGGACTGACTAGAGGATATTGAAATGCAATCAAATGTAAAATACATGGGTAGTTGTCCAAAGGGATTTATTAGGTAGGCTTATAGGATCAGAGGTGGATCAAAACGATGTCTGTGTATGGGCAAGCAAGACAACCCAGTAGCAGCTGAAGGTCAAAGGCACGGAAGCTCACTGTAAAGTCACCTGTGACAGTCTGTCGGCTAAAGAAACTGGAGGCCAATGTCCAAAGGTAATAGTGAAGATTGGTGCTCTATCCCCCAAAATAAGGGGCACATTTCCTTATTTCTCTTTTGTTCTGTCCAGAATCAAGCCCACTGGTATCACCCACATCTGGAGGGCGTCTTTCTGTCTCAGTTTTGCCATCCTACATGTCAATCATCCACAGAAATGCCGAGACCATTATGAATGTGCTAGGAGGTTCTTGTTCAAGTCAAGTTGACATATTACAATCAACAGTCACAGAGGGTTAATATTCCAGTGGGAAATAGCTGGCACTGGCTCATGCAGTCCACAGTATCTTGCTGGCACCTATAGATGCTCACATTGGAGGTCAGTCAGTGCCCTACTGCCCCCTCCCCATCCCAGTAGGGGCTAACTGTACCTTGAGTATTGTTGAAAGGGTTTGGGGATTTTGAGTAGTATGAAAAACTCAGGTAATCCATAGGAGTCTGTGGTTCCTTACATATCTTGGGGGAAGGATATTTTGTGCTTTGGAATAAAGGGGAAATATTTTTTTAAAACCAAATAATTGTATACTTAAAACATTTTAGGCCGGTGATTTAGCTCAGTGTCTTTAAGTACCTGCCTGGCAAGTGCAAGGTCGTGAGTTTGATCCCTGGTACCAAAACAAAACAAGAAAAGCATTTTGATAAAAATTTCAAAGACCATCAAAGAATCAAGGCTGGAGTGTGAAGCAACTATCTTATCAGAGATTTTTTAATTATTTTTTTTTCTATAGAGGCAGCTAACTGAAAAACCACAGAGTTAAATGAGTATCCTGTGCCTTCCTGATTAGGAACAGGCTGCTCTCCGCAGTTTGATTAGTCCTGCTTGTAGTTATGGGCTCACAGCCTATTAAAACTGACAGTGTTGTGTGGGGCAGAGAGCCTGGAAGGTCAAACTCACATGCCAAAGCAGCCACCAGCAAGGCTGTGCCTTTACCTAAAGGTTTGGTGGAATTGGCATTCATTAATATACCTTTTAGTATCTACCTTTCAACCTTCATATCTCTTCCTTATTGTACACATTTGTTCTCTCTTCCTCATTTGATTCTCAGATTTATGACCACAAATCCCAAATAACGGTGGGCAAAGAAGAATGAAGCAATGTCACTAGGTTCTCATGTATCATTGCCGTCACAATACTGGTTTATGCCTGTGGTCCTGGTGTAATTACTAATGACACCCCTCCCCCTTAAGCTCACATGTGCCCTAGTTTGGACAAGTTACATGTTCACCTTAATGTGAGTGGTGGAGATGATCACGCTAGAGAGCAGGTGCCCCATCTAACAGTACAGCTGCTACACACATCTAGCTAATTGCTGCTGTGGGTCCAGTGCTGTCAAATAGACCAGACTTTTTCAAGAGAAGCCAAAAATCTGGGTCCTCACAAATTGTAAATGCTGGATCAATTTTTAAAAACTATCTTTCTAGCCAAACAAAATTTATTGGTGACCTCTTCGTAACCTCTGGCTTAAAATCTGGAGGGAAGTCTTTGCCATCTTTATCAGTTAAAAATTTTTCAGCAACTGGTCAAAATATACCTGAAGTGTACCAATAGTTTGTAGTTCCTACAGCCATTTGCAGATTTTCACATTAAGAGATGTCCGTGTTGTCCCATTTCCATTGTGTGATCCTCAGATAACTCCCAGGACCATTCTAAGCTGAAAGTGTGCATCATCTTGTTTTTTATGGATGAGAAATTTTAGACCTGGAGAAGAAAGACTAGCAGGTGGTTGTGTCTGTCCCCTAAAGGAGTGTCTTACTCTGTTCAGGCTGCTTTAATGAAATACCATTAACTGGCCTGTAACCAATAAACTTACTTCCTACAGTTCTGGAACCTAGAAGTCAGACATCAGGATGTCAGCATGGTTGGATTCTGGTGAGAGGCTTTTTCTGGGTTGCAAACTGTCATGCTTTTGTATCTTCACCTGGTAGGAAGAGGGCTACAACATTCTTTGGGTGTCTCTTATTTTATAAGGACAATAATCACATTCACAGGGGCTCCCCCATCATATCAGACAAATTATTTTCCTAAGGTCCCAACTCCTAATACCATCATATCAGGGATTAGGATTTGTGTGTTCGTAACAAGGAGTTTAAGCATTTATGCATCTTTCTGGGTACCATGTTGGCCTTTCTACATCTCTCCCCTATTTTCTGCTGGGTCTGTGACCTTTCAGGGGTTAGTGTCAATTACCCAGGACTCACTTTCCAGTGATGCTTTCTACCTTCACAAAACCAGCTTGTGCAAGGACATAAAGATTCCTATTGCACCTTAAAGCGTTAGTCCTGGCTGGCACAGTGAGATCCCAATTACTGTTCACCAAAGGAACAGATATTTTCCGAGTACGTAGATGAGGCGTTATCTTCCAAGGTTAGCAGACAAGTGCTGGTGGGAAGTGACTTGCATAGCAGTATGTGGCAGGACCTAGGCTGCACATCTTGCTGGTGGTGGTTTTATCTCACTTTATGCTAGGTAAGCTCCCAGTGACCTTGCCCATTATTATTATTATTATTTTTTCTTGTCACTCAGTTCCACGTCCCGTTACCATCTTTTATACTGACCTCAAAGCAGTTTCCCCTGCTCTAACAAGAGGAACTCAGAGTGAACTTCTCTTTTGTTCTCAATCCTCACAATCCACTTTGAGCCCAGGCCGAAGTTGCCAAGGAGTTCAAACAGCCCCATGCTCCTCCAGTATGAATCGCAGGGATTAGCCCCTCGCTGCCCCGGCTTCACAATGTTCGCCTCTTTCTCTGAACTGTTCTATCCTGCTGTCTGCTCCTTTGTCTGTGAAACACATTTTCCCTTATTATCACCTTGTTTCCTGCCTGCTTTGGATGGCTTCAGTTTGGCTCTTAACAAAATCAAGATGTTGCTATTAAAGGTCTTCTTTTTCTTAACAGCTCAGAGTCACTTCCTTTTATTTAGTCCTTGTTCCCTTCCCTCCCAAACCACATAATAATTTCTGTTTCAAATAAAAGTTTTATAGCCATTTCATAACCACTGCTTTAGAGTTGCTATCAAAAAGGCACAAGAGGAGGAGATAAAAGTAAGGGGAGAAAAAGCAGAAGGTGAAGGGGTGAGGAATCCTCCACTAGCTGAGAAACAGACAAGCCTCTTCGGGATGTGTCAGTGAGGACAGTGGGTAAGCTTTGCCCTCAAGTCTGAACACTGCAAGCTTGGTGGTCTGATGAAGTTTTTCTTTCATTTTTATGGATGGATGGAAAGGTGGTCTCTCCTCTGAGGATCTGTTCTCTTTCCAAATACTAAAAATATTGTCTTAGAACTCTCCCAGTATCATTTATGTTACTCATAAACCCTTTTATAGGATCCAATTACATGATAGATAGTTTTTCAAATCACATCCCCCCAAAGCTAAAATATTTATCCACATTTTCTAGCATTTTCCATTCCCACTCATTTATTTTTATTTCAGTTTAACAAACTTAAATAACATTTCCATCACAATTCTTTATTGTTCTCCATAATGCCAGCTGAAAAAAATAAAAACAATGCAAATATACTCAGTTTCCGCATAGTAATTACACATCAAAAGAGCAGAGAGTGACAGAGTTTGTTCGGTTTCTTCTTTCATATCTTTTATCTGATTTTGGTTAAGCTCTCCCATTTCATGTTGTTTTGTAGAAAGTCCCTTGCAATCATGTAGGGAAAATCAGTTCTACTTTACTTTTCTATTTGAATATTTAGCTATTGCCATAAATCTAGTATGGCAAAAAACAAATTTACTATCTATCCTTCAATCAAACTGGTTTTCCACTTCAACTTTCTGACCTGATTCAATGGCATCTCTCTTCCAGTCAAATCCAGCAGGCAGTTATTCCTTGGATGAATAATGCAATACATAGAAGGGATGGATACAAGTTATTGCAAGGAGACATCAACAAGACTTGATGGTTGGCTCATAGGATGCAATTATGGCATGGTTCAAGGAAGGTTACCACCCATCCTGTCCTCATCCCTTTCCTGTCATCGCCAACGTCACCTTCTTCCTCCTGTGATTTTGCCATTCACTGCTACTAGACCAAGCACTCAAATACCTTCACTGAGATTCTCCATTACTAACAACTTTCAGTGGCTCAGATTCATCCTCCCACGTGGTCCAGCAAGACTAATATTGTCATGTGTCACTTTGTCCTTCTCCAACTCTGGCCTTCCTTCCAGGTATCATACCTCAATGAAAGCAGTCACAAAAAAAAGTCTTGCTTAAGCTATAACTGGAGTAACTTTCTTTTCTCCCATTCCTTTTAGTTATGCCTGAAAGTCCAGCTCCCTTCCTGGAAAGATTTTATCCTGTTTAAATGCTGTAATATATATCCAACTTGCCAATTAATCAGTGATGCTGAGACTGGTTTTTACAAATACAGTATATATTGTTGTTCATGTACAAAAACTTAAGAGAGTTTTTCATAGGTCAAAATAATGCATTGGTTCTCATACATTATCAAAAATTTAGAGATGATTATAACTAAAGCTAGAGGGATTTATGACAAAATGGTGAGACTCCATCAATAGACTGGGTTGAGGGGCACCGCAAGCTGGCAGAGTCCAAAGGCAAGAGAGCATATGGCCTAGGGTGAGGGGCCACAAACAGTGTTCTGGGCTCTTCCACACCAACAGAAACCACACTGGAAATTCTTTTAAGAGGGGAAACCTTGGTCTATCCAGTGGAAAGTGGTTGTGGAACTCAGGTAGAGCCGTGATTCATAAAGTTGGTCTTGTTTCAGCTATTTGTGCTAGCTCAGGGATACTTCAGCACCCTCAACACCAGAGCCATGGTTCAGAGTAAGGTGCTGTGGTTCATAGCTATCCCTAGACATAGACACTTACGTTAACTTGTAAGCATAACTGTGTGTGGCTGGAAAGAATAGAAACCAAAAATGCTCTTTTATTCGCCAAGATGATCATCGGTACGTCTTAATCTGGATCAACTATGAACCTCTCTGGGCAGTTCTGGTCCCTCCCCTCCTAACAAGAAGAAATAGGTGACCTTTTCACCTACTTACTTATTGTCCTTGCATGGAAGTCTAATGGTGTCCTAGGCCTCACACACGTGACTGTTTGTTCCACCTCTCTCCTACCTGTTCTTTGCCCATTGTTCTCTGTCCCACTTGAATGGCTCCACCATTTGGCCAGTTGCTCAGGCCCCACTTATTTATTTTATTTTACAGAATTTATTGAGTTTGTAATTTGTGTAAGGAAATGATTGCACACAGAAAAATCACAAATGAATAAAATGTTCTATTTAAAAATAAAAAGACTCCATCAATAAAAAGACCTAAAGCCAGTGGGTTACAATTGCTATCCCTTAAAAACAATATCTAAAACTTACCTGTCAGTTCTGATGCTCATGCTTTGATTATATATGCCTTGATATACAAACTTTGATTATATATGATTTGATTAAAATTTATTCTTACCTAAAGGATGCCAAACCCCAAGTAATCATACAGATAAAACCAATAACAAATATGCTAGACTCCATTTAGATTTTTTTTACTGGGATCCACCAGATCTTGTCCAGAGAGAGTTACATGATACATAGTAAGGCCTTCACTATACTCAACAGGCCTTAAATGACACCACAGCTAGTCTCTCCTAAATAAAGAAGTAAAGTTAATGGGATGGCCATCATCCAAAATTGGATGGCATTAGACATTCTAACAGCAGCACAGAGTGGTACTTATGCAATTGTAAAAACTGAATGTTGTGTATACATTCCTGATCCTTCCACTAATGTCTCAATAGCTGTTTAAGATATTAGATGACAAATCAATGACATATCAGATTCTAAAATTCCCTTAACCTTATGTTATCCTCCTTATAGGAAGCCATTACTAGCTCCTCTTGGTGGAAATCTGTTAACTGCACTCATACTTATCCTGTTGATTCTATTATTTGGCCCAAGCATACTTAATTGTTTCTTTGGTTTTGTCTCCTCCAGACTTAAAGTTGTACACCTACCCAAGATGAAAATGCCTGGGGTCTATCAAGGGCCTTTAGATAGATCCTTTGTAGATTAGCTTTGACTGCCAATCAACAACTACACACACCTTCAGCCTGAAGAAGCCAGATCGATCATCACCCATTTCTCCCTCACAGCAGTTCGGCGTACTTCTTCAGAGGCAGCTGAGCTAATTTGAAATATTACAGGCAGTCAGACAGGGGTTGGCCCTCAAAGGAACCAGTGCAGAAGACCAGATATCTTGTAACCTTGGAGGAGACAGACACCTCCTGCTGTGGGCCAGATCTCAAGACAAAAAGCAAATGCAGCCACACCCTAAGTATAAACATCAAGGTTCGATATTCTAAATAGGTTTGGATCACCTTGAGGAGGCCAGGAGTCACCATCCCAAACCCATACAGAAAGAGTCACTGCTCTTTAAGCATGCCTGTTTGCTACATGACTCACTTCTCCATTTGTCCCTGATTTAATCAATTTTACCTGAACAATTAATCTCATTGGTTGACTATAGTTCTGTTCCACCTCATGCCCACCTTGTGAGTCCCCATTTTTCCCTACCTCAGACCTATCTTACCTCGTGGTTTTGCTCTATAAAGGCCCCTAGAAAAGACAGTATTTGGCAACCCATTTGGGACTGCTTATGTGTCTTTCTCAGAAAGAAGCTTCTTCTCTCAGTAAATACATTCTGCTCTTAAAAAATGAAAGCAAGCAACAAACAAATAAACAAACAAAATGGAGGCCAGAGACTAGGTCCTTCTCCAATAAGGGTTTAGACATTCTTTATACTTCTTCATTTCTTGGAGATGTGTATATTTTAGAGATACATAGTCAAATTACTGGTTTTAAAAATCACCTGAAATGTTTTCTCTCTGTGATTAAACTATTCACTGTGTTCACAGATTCACTTGTTTCATCCTCGGATTTGGGGGAAAGGGGTTCAGATTGTCATGAATATTTAATTGAGATAAAGATGAGAGGGTTTTTTTCCTTCAACTAATATTTCACTTTACTCTCTTCTTTTTAAATTCTTAATAGTACATGTTTATGTTTGCATTCCTTGTGTACTGTCTTCTTAATTGAAGTTTCTGAAAAAGAAGTTTGTTTTCATACCCTTTTCCCCTAAAGGTGTATTAGAGTTCTCCGGAGACATGGAATCCTGGGAATTTATTAGGCAGATTTACAGAATCAGAGGCATGGGAGTCACCATGGTGTAGAATCAGAGGTTGGAGAGTCCACAATGACCATCTCTGTGCACTGGAGAGCCATAGGGTCCCATAGCTGTTGAACCAAGGAAATGGAAGCTTCAGAACAAGAGAGGCAAAGATTCAGCACCAGGCTAAGGTCAGAGGCCTAGAAACTCACTGGAGGATTGCTGCTACAAGCCTGTGTCAGGAGGCTGAAGAAACTGGAGACCTGGAGACTGGTGTCTGAAGGTGACAACAGCAAAGGGTGGATCCACTCAGGAAGACTGGAGTTCTTCACAATGGGCTTCCTTCTCCTTTCCCTTTTTATTCCATCTAGGCTACAAGCCGCTTGGTTCATGCCATCCTCAACTGCAGTGTATCTCTCCTACCTCCATTTTCTGGCCTACTTTTCCATTATCCCCGGATGCACCCAGAGCTGTGCTTTTCTAATCAGTTAGGTGTTTATTAATCCACTCAAGTTGACCTATTAATGGTTGCAATCCATCCCCTGGCAATTTAACAGCCAGGCTTAAGTCATGCTTAATTGTAGACTGATTGTCATGTCAGAGTTTCAGTGTTGGCACATTGGGCATATTGCTGAGTTGGAGCCAGGTCAACCTTGGTGACTGGAAGTCCATGTTAGTGAACCCATGAATAATTGCATCCCTACCACCATGGCCACTTTATTTATGAGCCCATTGGGAAATAACAGGGGCATCTAAGGAAGGAAGTTATTACAGTTACATTCCTATCACCCAGCCAAGTCTCATGTAATCATGGCATGGACATGGCTGAGTCTAGCATTCGTGATTGGTTTGTTGTCTTGCACTGGGATTGGCAATTTGAGTGCTGCACCCACCCAGGGGTGGAGCCGATATACAGTGTAAGGTTGAGAAGAAGGCATGTTTTCCCTATCTTGCCGTTTGCCTTGCTATTTGGCGGCCACCATGAATGGCTGCTCTGCCACGCCACCCGGCCTTGCAGCCAATTGAATATGGACTGAAGCCTCCAAGAACAGTAAGAAATAAACCTTTCCTTCCCTAATCTTGGGTGTCAGCAATGAGAAAAAGTAACTAAGACAGAGGTTGACCACTATCCACAGAAAAGGTAATCATATCCACTTGATTATTAAAGCTTCTTCTGCTAAGTTTACCTTTTGGTGAGCATTTACTTGGAATATGCATATCTTCACATTCTTCATTCATATGGAGAGATCCAACCACATACCTTTCCCTCAAATGTCTGTCACTAGTTTTCCAGCCATATTCTTTCTAAGTCCCTGACCATGCAATCAGACTACCAACTAAAGCCTATGAGTCTAATCAATACAGTAGCATATCTGGTCATTTTTTCTTCCAAGCTAAACATGACCAGATGCATGGCCCAAAGCTTTAAAGGTTTTCCTTCACCATTGTCCTTCAGGGATATCCTGGAAAGGGGCTGTACTGTTGCAGGTGTTCCCTTTTGGGTGATGCCTACATACCATGCCCAGTCATCTGGAAACTAAGCCCTAGTCTTCTCTTTCTCTGTCAATTGATCATAGGGTACATCAGATAAGTCTTGCAAATGGTGATAGGCCATGGGTATACATTAGGAGACAGAGGTAGTGTAGTAGGAGTAGGAACCATGAGTATTTGGGCCACTTTTTCATCTAACTTACTTGTACCTTAAGGATCTGCTCATATCTGTTCACAAACCGTATATACCACTTCCATTTGATGATGGACCATTGCTGTGCAGTCTATGATTAGATGGATCAGATAATTCCCAGCTCATGATAGGCAACTCAGGTTGTATGGTAACCTGGTATTCTATGGTCAAATTTCAGTTTCTACTAAGTCCCAGTAGTAGGTCAGAAGCAAGTTATCAAAGGGAGAATAGTTGTTTGCAGATGATGGAAGAGGCTTACTCCAAAATGCTTAGCTGTGATTCACTTACAGGGGTCCACCAGAGGCTCCAAACAGAACCTTTATCTGCTACCAACACCTGAAGTACCATTGGATTGCTTGACGATATGATCCAAGTGGCAGAGCAGCCTTCATAGCAGCCTGGATCTGTTGCACGACCTTCTCTTATTCTGGGTCCCAGTCAAATCTAGCAACTTGTTGAATCACTCAGTACATAGACTGAAGTAACACACCCAAGTGAGGAATGTGTTGCCTCCAAAATCCAAATAAACTCATTAGGCATTGTGCCTTTTAATTGGGTGTAAGAGGGACCAGATGCAGCAATTTATCCTTTTATTTTAGAAGAGACCTATATTTCTGCATGCCCCATAATACTGGACTCCTAGAAATTTCACTGAGGTGAAGTGTCCTTGAAATTAGTTGGAGCTTATTTCCACCTTGTGAAATAAATCTTTTTAAACAAAAAGTCCAGAATAGTTGATACCTCCTGCTCACTTGTTCCAACCAGCATAATGTCACCAGTGTAATGAACTAGTGTGATATCTTACAGCGGAGAAAGTGATTAAAATCCCTGCAAACTAAGTTGTGACACAAAGTTGGAGAGTTGATATACCCATGAGGTAGGAGAGTAAAGGTAATTTTACAGTAAATTGCTTCTGGTGGGCCCTAGAGATAGGGGTTGAGGAAAAGATGTTTCTCAATACAAGGGACCAGAAGATGTATTCATTTCCTCAAGCAAGGAAACCATATCTGGTATAGCAGTTGCAACTGAAAGCACCACTTGATCAAGCTTATGGTAATCCACTGTCATTGTCCAAGATCCATTGATCTTCTGCACAGGCCAAATAGGAGAATTAAATGAGGATGTGGTGGGAACCACCACTCCTGCATCTTCCAAGTTCTTGAAGGCGGCAATTCCTCCATGGATGTGGTATTTTTTTAACTTACTATTTTCCCAGGTAGAGTCAACTCCAATGGCTTATATATTTGCCTTTCACACCATAATAACCTTCAATCCACAGGTTAGGGAACCAATGTAGAGATTTTCCAAATGCTAAGTATGTATCTATCTTAGTTATGAATTCTGGAGCTTGGGAAATGACCACAGGATTGATCTGAGGAACTACTAGACCCACTGTGAGTAGGACTGTCTTAGTTACTTTTTGCTCATTGCTGAGACAAAATACCTGATGCCCAAAATTAGGGAAAGAAAGGTTTATTCTTACAGTTTCTCAGGAGTTTCAGTCCATACTTAGTTGGCTCCAAGGCAGCATGGTGTGGTGGGGCTGCCATTCATGGCGGCTGCAAGCCACAGGGAATGCTGGTGAATGAGAGAGCGGAGGGTGGAAGCATGGAAGAGGAAGACCCGCCTCCTTTACACTGTATCTCAGCTCCACCCCTGGGCGGGTGCAGCACTCACATCACCAATCCGGGCACTAGACAACAAAGCTATCACAAGCAAGTGCCAGACTCAGCCCCATAAAATGTATATGAGGACTTGGGGGGGCATAGTATATCACCCAAGGACCTTGGCTAAAACTTCATTTATCATCTGACCTCTATAAGCCCCTATGCTTACTGGGGGGCCACAATTCCTGGAATCAGCATTAGTTCTAAACCAGAGTCCAGTGGTCCCCAAAATGTCTGATCATTTCCTTTTCCCAAATTGTCTTAGTTACTTTTCTCATTGATGGAACAAAACACCCAACAGTCATAACTTAAATGAAAGGTATCAGCCCATGGTCACCTAGTACCAAGGCAGGGTGGCATGGCAGACAAGAATGGCAGAGGAGGAGGCTTACTCATGGCATTGCAGGAGGAAGCAGACAGAGAATGGTGTGGGAATGGGGAAGAGAGAACACTTTCCAGGCCACGTGACTACTGACCCACCTCTTCCAGCCAGATTCTACCTCCTAACAAGTCATCTATAAGACCCACAGTCCAATCACCTTCCAAAAGCCCCACTTATGGGGACATTTTAGAGCTAAGCTATAATACAAATGCACAGTTACCCTGGTAAAAGGCTGTAGGTCTTTTTGGGGAAGGATGAGAGAAAGACTGACAATATAAGCTTTGGCTAATCTACCAGGGTTCTTCCTCAAGGATCTCAGACTTGGACACCCCTTCACTCTAAGCGTTCTGAGTTTGTAAACTGGCTCAAGTCTTGCAAATGGTGGAAGGGCTGTGACTCTTTGTTGCTGTGATCTGAGGTAGATTTTTGTTTATTTGCCCCCAAATTTCTTGCTTACAGAAATCTATCAAAAATTTAGATTTCATATCTATTTCAGTTCTGGGGATATGATGATTAATCAGCCAATGCCATAGGCCTATGCATATCAGACCATTCTTTTTATTTATTTTTTTATTTTAAAAAGCAAAATAGAAAAAAGGATAGAAACAATACAGAATTTCAAAAAAATAGTAGTAAATTAACACTAGTTAATATAATGCATATTGTTATCTTAGAAGTAGTTGTTCAGGCTACAAGATTTAGGCACAGGGCCACGGATTTAGCTCAGTGGCATAAGCACCTGCCTGGCAAGTGTGAAGTCATGAGTTTTATCCTGGGCACCAAAAATAAAAAAAAGATTTAGGCATAAAAAAATGATCAAACAATCAAACAGTGAAAGCACAAACTGTTGTTTTTGATGAACTAACAGAGATTAGAAGTATAGCTATTTATTTGTATATATATATACATACACACATCCATATGTATACCTATATACATATAGTCTTTTCCCTTGTTCCTTTTCTCCTTTCCATCATCCCAGTCATTTTTTCCTTTTGAACACTTTCTTTGCCTTTCATTACCACAATACCTATTGTACATTTTGGATCTTATTACTATTTAAGTTTTTTTTACGCTAGGGAGACAATATGATATTTACAGATGTGAGTTTGATTTATTTCACTTATGAGTATGGTCTCAAGCTGTCTCCATTTACCTCTAAAAGCCTCAAGATTATCCTTCTTTATAGTTGAGTAATATCCCATTGTATAAAAATACCACATCTTTTTTATCCATTCCTCAGTTGATGGGCAATTCAAGATTAAGCTATGACAAATTATGCTACTATAAACATGGGTGCACATATATTTCTGTGGCATGACACTTTTAATTCTTCTGGGAAAATACCCAGAAAGGGAATAGCTGGATTTAATTGGACTTCCAATCCTAGTTTTTTGAGGAATCTCCACACTGGTTTCCATAGTGGTTGTACCAATCTACATTCTCACTAATAGTGGAGAAGTATTCCTTTTTTCCCACAGCCCCACCAACAATTGTTATTGGTTGATTTCTTGAAGGCAGTCTTTCTTTCTGGAGTGAGATGGAATCTCAATGTTGTTTTAATTTACATTACTTGAATGACCAGTGATGTTGAACATTTCTTTATGTATTTATTTGCCATTTGTATTTCTTCATCTGAGAAGCATGTGTTCACCTCAGTTGCCCATTTTTGGATTGGGTCTTTGAATCTGGGGGGCCTGATGTTTTTAAAAAATTTTTCATTTAAAGAAGATAAAACCAAGGAAAATAGAACTGAATAAAACCAGTCAAAACAAACCAATGTAAGTGATACAGGATTTCAAAACATTACAAAATCAACAATAGTTACCATAATGCCTCTTGTTGTCTTCAAAATAGCTGCAGATAGCTTCAGACATAGGAAAAATCAAACAGAACAGAATAGAATAGGAACAATAGAGACAAAACAATGAATGCAATGCAGGTCTTCAAAACAAGAGAATAGTATATCCAAAATGACTGCTTTGAAATAGCTGCTCATGCCATTGGATATAACAAAATCAAACAAAACAATAGAGAATAAAACCCAACCAACAAAACAATGAAAATGATACAGGAAGTCAAAACAAGACAGTCCACCTGCTGGTGATGGCCTGTGCATGCTGCTGGTTGGGGGTGGGGCTTATTTCTTGGTGAGTCCTTTTTCTCTTCCCCCACAGTCCACAAATGGCGCTGACTCATGGGGAAAGGCTTGGGTCTAACTGTCCTCACACCACCAGTGGTGGCCCACACATTGTTCTGGTTTGCAGGGGGGACTTGCTTCTTGGTGAGGCCTTGTTTTCTCCCCGCTGTGGTCTGTGAATGGTGCTGCACAGGTCTGATGTTTTTCAATTCTTTATATGTTCTAGATATAAATCCTTTGTCTGAGGGACAGATGGCTAAAATTCTTTCCCATCCTGTGGGTTTTCTTTTCACTCCAATGCTGATTCCTTTTGCAGTGCCAAAACTTTTAATAAGATGAGATCCCTGTTGTTGATTCTTTGAAACACTTCCTGTGCAGTTTGTGTTTTGTTTATGAACTCTTTCCCTACCTCTATGTCTTCAAGATTTCTGCCTAACTTGTCTTCCAGTAGATTTAGTGTTTCTATTTTAATATTTAGAGCTTTGATTCATTTTGACTTTAGTGCATGGTGATAGATATGAGTCTAGTTTCAGTCTTAAGCATGGGAAAGCCAATTTTTCCAGCACCATTTATTAAAGAGGCTATTTTTCTTCCAGTGAACATGCTTAATCCCTTTGTAAAAGATAAGGTGGCTGACTGTCTTTGTAGTTACGTCTGCATCTTCTAATCTGTTCCATTGATCCTTAGGTTTTTTTTTTTTTGCCAGTACCATGCTGATTTTATCATAGTAGCTTTGTAGTATAATTTCAAGTCAGGGATTGTGATGACCCGTGCCTTGCCTTTGTTGCACAGGATTGCCTTTTCTCTTCTAGGTTGCTTCTGTTTCCAAATGAATTTTAGGAATGTTTTATCTAGATCTGTGAAGTATGTGAAAGTTATTTTGATCAGGATTGCATTAAATCTGTATAACAGTTTTGGGAGTATGGCCATTTTCACTATGTTGGTTCTTACTATCAATGAGCAAGGCATTTCATTTTCTCATATTCTCTTCAATTTTTTTCAGAGCATTGTAATTTTGAATGTATAAATCTTTTACTTCCTTTGTTAGACTGATTCCTAAGTATTTCATTTTTTTGCATGTTATTGTGAAGGGTGTGGTTTCCCTAATTTCTCTCTCAGTGAGTTTGTTTTTTGTGTACAGGAATGCTATTCACTTTTATATGTTTATTTTGTACCAAGCTACACTGCTGAGTTTGCTTATTAAATCTAGAAGTCTGTTGGTGGAGTGTTTGAGGTCTTCCACGTAGAGTATCATGTCATCTGCAAATAATGATTTTAACTTCTTCTTTTCCTATCCTTATTCCTTCTACTTCTCTCTCATC
Source organism: Dasyprocta punctata (assembly GCA_004363535.1). NCBI lineage: Eukaryota > Metazoa > Chordata > Mammalia > Rodentia > Dasyproctidae > Dasyprocta > Dasyprocta punctata. The sequence goes on from RJWM01027531.1 coordinate 21,216, forward strand.
TAATTGCACTGGCTAATGTTTCCAGAACTATATTGAATAGGAGTGGTGATAGTGGACATCCTTGTTTTGTTCTTGATTTTAGAATAAAAACTTTCAGTTTTTGTCCATTTAGTATGATGTTGGCTGTTTGTTTTTCATAGATGGCGTTCATCAGATTGAGGTAGGTACCTTCTATTTCAATTTTCTGTAGGGTTTTTATCATGAACAAGTATTGAACTTTATCAAAAGCTTTTTCTGCATCTATTGAGGAGGTCATGTGATTTTTGTCTTTGGCTCTGTTGATGTGGTGTATTACATTTATTGATTTGTGTATGTTGAACCCATCCCTGCATTCCTGGGATAAATTCTACTGAGTCATGATGCATAATCTTGTTGATGATTTGCTGCATTCTGTTTGCTAAAATTTTATTGAGAATTTTTGCATTGATGTTAATTAGGGAGATTGGCCTATAGTTCTCCTTTTTGGTTGGGTCTTTCTCTGGTTTTGGTATCAGAGTAATACTTGCCTCCAGGAATGAGTTAGGGAGAATTGCTTCACTTTCAATTTCATTAAAGGGTTTGAGGAGTACTGGCTTTAAATTATCTCTAAATTTCTTGTAAAACTCAGCCATGAATCCATCAGGATCTGGGATTTTCTTTGTTGGTAAGTTTTTAATTACATTTTTAATTTCAGTAAGTGATATTGGGTTATTCAAAAATTTTATATCTTCTTAATTCAGCTTTCATAATTCATATGTTTCTAGGAATCTGTTCATTTCCTCTGTGTTTTCCAGCTTATGTGAGATTTTCAAAGCAGATATTCATGATCTTCTGAATTTCCAAAGGCTCTGTAGTAATTTCATCCTTTTCATTCTTTATTGCATGAATTTGAGTTTTTTCTTCCTTTTTCTTCATAAGGTTGGCTAGGGTTTATAAATTTTGTTTATTCTTTCAATGAGCCAACTCTTCAATTCATTAATTCTTTGTATTGTTTTCTTAGTATCAATTGCATTCATTTCTGCTTTGATCTTTATAATTTTCTCCCTTCTATGAGCTTTGGGTTTGACTTGCTCTTTTTTTTTCTAGAAGCTTGAAATGCAGCATTAAGTTGTTTGTGCTCATTCTGTTTTCCAGATGTGACAATTCATTGCTATATATTTCCCTCTTAGGACTGCTTTCATTGCACCCCACAGGTTTTGGTATGCTGTGCCTGCATTTTCATTGAATTGTAGATATTGCTTAATTTCTTCATTAATTTCATCTGTGGCCCACTGGTTGTTTAGGAGGGTGTTATTTAATTTCTATGTATTTATGTAGGTTTTGCAGTTTCTTTTGCCATTAATTTCCAATTTCAGTCCACTATGGTCAGATAATGTACATGGGATAATTTCAATTCCTTTGCATTTACTTAAGCATGTTATATGGGTTAGTATATGGTCTATTTTAGAGAATATACCATGTGAAGCTGAGAAGAATGTGTATTCTGGTGTTGCTGGGCGGGACACTCTGTAAACATCCAGTAAGTCTATTCGTTTATAGGTTTGATTCAGTTCTGTTATTTCTTTGCTGACTTTTTGTGTAGTTGACAATCTCTTGTGACAATGGGGTATTAAGATCCCCCATTACAACTGTGTTATTGCATATTTGGTTTTTCTTGTCTATTAGTATTTGTCTTATATAGTTGAGTGCTCCTGTATTTGGTGCATATATATTTATGATTGTTATGTCTTCCTCTTGAATTTTTCCCTGAACAAGTATGTAGTGACTTTCTTTATGTCTTGATCATTTTTGGTTTGAAGTTCACAATGTCTGCAAACAGAATAGCTAACCCTGATTTTTTCTGGATTTCTGTGCATCGAATATTGTTTTTCATCCTTTGACTTTCAGTCTGTGAGTTTCCTTTTGAGTGAGATGTGTTTATTGTATACAGCATATTGTTGGATCCTGTTTCTTGATCCATTCTGTCAATCTATTTCTTTTTGTTGGTGAATTGAGGCCATTTACATTGATGGTTATAACTGATATGTGCTGGCTTAACTTTGCCATGTTATTTTCCTGTTGTTGATTCTCTGCTTTTCTGCCTTGTTTAGTTGCTTGCCCTGCCTGGTGATTTCTTTCTGTTGCTGTTCTGGGAATTGTAGTCATTTTTGTCTCTAGTATGTCTTTCAGTGCTCTTTCTAGGGTTTGTTTGGTAGACATTAGTTTCTTCAATTGTTCTTTGTCATGGAGGTGTCTTATTTCTCCATTAATTTTGAGACAAATTTTTGCAGGGTACATCCCTCTGGGCTGAAAGTTGTTTTCTTTCAGGGCTTGAAGGCTTGTCTTGACTTAAGGGTTTCTGTTGAGAAGTCTGCCGTGATTCTAGCAGGCTTTCCTTGTTAGGTGAGTTGTGTCTTTTCTCTAACAGCTTTTAGTATTCTGTTTTAATGCTGAATTTCAGGGATCCTGATTATTATATGTATGGGTATAGATTTATTTTGGCTATGCCTGTTTGGAGTTCTAGATGCCTCACTTATCTGTATATCAGATTCTTTTCCCACATTTGCGAATTTTTTGCAATTACTTCTGCAAATAGTTTTTTTTTTATGTCGTTTGCATTGACTCCTGTATTTTCATTGACACCTATCAGTGATATTGTTTTACTTTGCATTGTCTTGAAGCTGTTGAATTGTTATTTCATGATCCCTTGTTATTTTTAAAAGTTCTTTCCTTTTGTGATCTCTAGCTGTGATCCTGTCTTCAAGATCTGAAAGTCTATCTTCAGTTTCATTCAAGTTGTTTTTCTCAACTGTCAATGGAAATTTTAACTTTCTGGATATCTCTTTGAATTTTTTTCATGCATTCTATTTCTTTCCTATATTGTTCTTTCAAGGTTTCCATCATTTTCCCATGCTCCTGTACTTTTTTTTTTATCTATGCCTTCTCTAGCTATGCTGAGCAACTTCTTTATTAAAGTTGTCATTTGTTTCTTTACCTGAGAGATTATTTCTAATCTGATTTCCTCTATGGCCTCATAGATTTGTTTATTTCACTTGCTATCTTTTCAGAAATTTCAGGCAGATGACTTCCAATGTCTGCTATTTCAATGTTTCCTATAGTTTTTCCTGATGGACTGGGTGTTTGAGATTGCATTTTGCATTTTTATTTTGTCATTTTCACCTCTTGGGTTCATGTTTTGGTCTTTTCAATCCCACTAGTCTCAACTGTCCACTGTGTGTGTCTTAGGGTCCTACTGTATGGTTGATGTTCACCCAGTTGCTGGGTCCTACAATGTAGGGGAAGGGCCAGCCACTTGAATTCCTCTGCAGGGCCTGTTGGATGAGTCCTATATTCTTCCTAGGCTGACTACACCAACCCTTATTTCCTATTGTTACTGCAGCTTCATGATGTTTCAGGTTTCCAGATCCACCTGTCTAGAGTGTGAGCCTCAACCAGGACCCTATCCTGTGTCACTGGGGCTCTTGTAGGCCCTTTTGGGTTCTTCTGGGTGGGGGAAGGCCTCATCAGTGCTCTTGCCAATCCATCTGGGGTCCTCTGTATGGAAAGACTCACCCACACTCTTGCCGGCTCACCAAGGTTCTACAGCTGGGGGGAGGGTTTTCTGTGGCTCCTGTTGACCCACTGAGGTCCTCTACTTGAGGATCAAACTTACCACACTTTTGCTGGCCCATTGAGGTCCACTGTGTAGGGGAAGGGGTTGCCAAGGCTCCCACCAGCAGACCAAGGTGCTGCAGGTGGCAGAAGGGGTCTCTGATGGTCTGTGGGCTGCTGAAGTCATCCAGGGGTGGTGGAAGGGTGGCCGATGATCCCCTTGGCTACTGAGGTCTTTCAGGTTTGAGACAAGGGTGGCTTTGACTCCTCTCAGCTGCTGATATCTTCTGTGCATGGGGAAAGGTTGGCCTATAATCCTGTTGGCTGCTGAAGTCTTTCAAGTGTGGGGGGAGGGCAGCTGAGGCTCCCTTCTGCTGCTGCTGCTACGGTTGTTCAGGTATGGGGGAAGGGCCCATATCAGAACATTCTAACAATTGCTTTGCCTCTGCTGCCCATTGTGTGAGTTTGCCCACCATGCCTTTGGTGGTTGAGCAGTGACACCTAACCTCTACCACTCTGGAATCCAGATACATCCATTGCACTTAAATTTTCCACCTGAGTGACTATGGTCCCTAGCATAAGGCCTGGAATTTGAAGACAAACTGACAAAGCTCTTCAAGGGTGCTCATGCTCCCCTCACAAATCTGTTTTATAAGGTCTTAGTGAGGGGTGAATTTTCTGGAACTTCCCGGTGTGGAAGAGTAGGGTTTACCTGGCAAACCCATTACTGCGCTCACTTTTTCCTGAATCCCTCATGAACAGTAAAGAGAGGAATACTAAGCATCTCCTGCTCATTTGATATTGGGTCATCTTTTGAGCCACGTTTCACTCAATCAACCATATAAACTATTAGCATTACTGTCTTCGTTGAGGTGGAGATGCCAGCATCACGGGGCTGAGAGTGGGGAAGGCTCTGCCGCTGAGCCTCTGTCACGAATATTTCATTAAGATAAAGGTGAAAGTGCTTTTTCTTTTGACACTTAAAAGTATTTTGTTTTACTCTCTTCTTACTAGCATGGTTTCCGAAGAGAAGTTTGTTGTAATTCTTATCCTTGTTCTCTAGAGGTAAGTTGGTCCCCCCTCCATCTGGCTTCCTTTTTGGAGATAAGTTCTCATTAGGTTACCCAGCCTGGTCTGGAATTTGTGACCCTCCTGTCTCAACCTCCCGAGTAACTCTCTGACTTCTTTTAATGGCCCCTCCCAACTTTGGTCTTTGGTTTTCTTCAGTTTATTTTAACTTTTTATTTTTTCAGTACTGGGGATTGAAACTAGAGCCTGCATACTGAGCTATATTCCTGTTATTTATTTATTTATTTATTTATTTATTTATTTATTTTTGAGACAGGGTCTTGTTCCATAGTCCAAGCTGGTCTCAAACTCATGGCAATGCTCCTACCTCAGTCTCCTGAGTGCTGGGATTACAGCCATGTGCTACTATGCCCAGTTTGATGCTTTTTATTTGGACACAGAATCTCACTAAGTCACTAAGTTGCCCAGACTGGATTCAAACTTGTGATACTCTTGCCTCTGCTTTCCCAGAGTGCTGGAATTAGACATGTGTACCACCATGTCTGGTTTCTTCAGTTTAAATATAATATGGCTAAACAAAAATTGAGAGAGAGAGAGAGAGAGAGAGAGAGAGAGAGAGAGAGAGAGAGTTTAATATACTATTCTCTGAACTTTCTGGATCTCTGGTTTGGTTTCTGTGATCAGCTTTGGAAAATTCTTGGCTGTTACTATTTCAAATATTTCTGCTCCATTTTCTGTTTCTTTTTCTTCTTGCAGCCTAATTTCTCATATTTACAGTTTTTGAATTTGTCACATAGTTCCTGACTGTTCTGTTTCCTTTTCTTTTTAAGATTCTTCCCCCCACCTCCACGAAACAGCTTGAGAAGTTTCTGTTGATGTATATACAAGCTAACTGTCCAAGGTAAGCTGATAACAGCTGTGATTTTTTTGTATTTACCCATCTCACCAAATTTCCAGGAAGCAGTTTATCCCAGAAACCTCAAATAGTTGATGGCTTCAGGAAAAGTTTTTGATTTTTCAATTTGGTCAGATTTTTTTCTTGTTGTATGTATGGGGGTAATGTCTTCCAAGCTCTTTACATGTTAAATCTAAAATCGTAAGTCCCTACATACTTTTTTTTTTTTTTTTTT
>RJWM01027532.1:6591-26817 GCA_004363535.1 Dasyprocta punctata
GGGTCAGGGTCGGGGTCAGGGTCAGGGTCAGGGTCAGGGTCAGGGTCAGGGTTAGATTCCAGCATTAGAAATTTAATCCCCAGTGCAGCAGTTTTGACAGGGGGACCTGCAAAAGGTGATGAGCTTAGCAGGGTGAAATCCCTCACGCCAATGTCCTGTTACAAAAGTTTGTCACTTCTAGAGAGGATTGCTGAAAGGTAGCTTTATCCAGCGTGTTATATCGTAGCCAGATGGGGCTCCTCAGTCATGGACTTACCTCGCAGTCTGTAGAACTGTGAGCCAAACTATTGCTGTTCATTATAAACCAGCAGCACAAAACCGACTGAGACTCCAATCTCAGGCATGGAGCCAACACTGGAGCTAACAGGCAAGAAGCATCAGGGGGAACTGGCGCACACAGGGGGCTCCCACGGGTCACAACCAAGCCACATCTGCAGTCTTCGGCTTCCCGATGCTTCCCACACCCCTACCAGGAATGAATCTTAGCTGTGCACCCCACCCCTCTCCCACCATCCCATCCTTCAGTGGCCATGCCTTTGGGACTACAGCAACTTTTTATTAAAAAAATTGTCTTATTTTAATGTTTAATTGACACACAATGATTACTCATATTTAAGGGGTCCAGTGTGGTATCACCACATACAACACATAATGACCACGTCAGGGTAACCAGCACACCTATCACCTCAGACATGCACCATTTCTTTGCACACAGTGACTCTCAACATGAATATATCAATTCTCCCACACGCAGAATTTCCGACCCATTTTACTGGCACCCCTACCTTGACACCCTTCTACCAAACTTACACAGGAACATCCACCAGTGAGCGGACACTTAACTAAGCGGTTGGCATGTTAGTATCAATACTAACAGCGTTAGAATCCACACAGCGGCGTTGTGTTATCCGGGACGCTGGTCTTGGTTATCTTCAAAAAACAGTAGAAGAAGGACGTTGAGTTGCTCATCAGAATGAAAGCAGGAAAAAACACAAATCATTAGGCACATGGTTCCACTGCCACTGCCTGCCCCACAATAGCCATCTGTAAGGAAAGAACAACTGAAGATCGCTGGTCGGTTCCTGGAAGGAAGAGGAGGGCTGTTTCTAGAGGTCAAAGCCATAGATAGATGCTGCAATTGAAAATGAGCTGCAGAACATTCCAGAAGCAGAACCAAATGGAACTCTTCCCAAAATACATATTCAAGAGGAAAGAACTGTGTGTTTGGAAAGCTGGCATTTGTTTGAGGGGGATGTTGCATCTCTGATCAGATAAGGGGATGCTGGACCCAGGCAGCAGGGGCAGCTCTGGAAGAAGAGGTGAGGAGGAAGGGACCCCAACAACACCTCTCTCACCTGAGTGGGGGAGGGCGCAGATCCAAGCACAGGGAAGATCTCGAGTCCCTGTGCGATGCTTGCTTTGCCACAGAGCCCTCTGCCAAGATGAGCAGGTTGGCATTCCATGGCCTTTTGATGAATTCCTCCAAAAATAAGACATCACTCATTGCACATAAGTCAGGCTCGCATTTTCCTGCTCCATCAACACAGACTCCTCATCAGCTGAGCTTTCTCCACCTTGAAAATTTTTCTCTAACAAGCACAGGAAAAGATGCTGGACTTCACTCTTCACCAAGGAAATACCAGTCCAAGCTGCAGTAACATGCCACCCCTCACCCATTGGAACCAGCACTTAAAAATACTTAGATGACAGCCTCGGTGAAGATGTGGAGAGGTTGGAACCCTTGCGCACTGTTGGTGGAAATAAAAAATGATGTAGCCAATATAGGAAATGGTAAGACAATTCCTCAGAAATTAAAATAAAAATAGAACCATCATGTGACCCTGCAATCCCACTTTTGGGTATATCCAAAAGAACTGAAGCAGTGACTTGAGCAGATATTTACACAGCGATGTGTGAACAGCCTTATCCACAATAGCCAAAAGGTAGAAGCAACCCAAGTATCTGTTGACAGATAAATGGCTACATAAAACATGGTCTACACATTCAGTGCAATTTATTCTGCCTTCAAAAAGAAGGAGCTCTGACCCATGTAGCACATGGATGAACCTTGAAGATGTTCTGCTCAGTGGAATAAGCCAGACACAAAGGAAAAAGCACTGTGAGTTCACTAATATGAGGTCCCTCAAGGCGTCAAATTTGTAGAAACTGGAAGTAGAACAGCAGTTTCCGGGATTTGGGGGAGGTCCAGCGGAGAGCTGTCATTTGATGTGGACAGAGTTTCAGTTCCACAAGATGGAAACATCTGAAAATGGACGTTGGCCATGATCACCCAACAGCGTGAGTGATCTTAACCCAACTGGACACTTAGAAATGGCTCAGATCGTGGCTTTGCTTATGTGTATTATACCACAATTTCAAAAATTAAAAAATCAAGCAACTTCCTCTGTCTCATAATTGTCCTGTAGGTTAATTGGCTGGAATCGGAGGCTTTAAAAGAAGTTCTGGAAGCAGTTCCGGAGTTCTCTTCTGTGAATGTCTTCAGTTGTGCTGTCCTGGCTGCCTCAGTGTCCTGAATCCACTCAAAATTTTACCTTTCGTCGTCATTTTGACTTTCAAAAAGAGCCCGAAGTCGCACAGTGTGAGATCTGGTGAATAAGATGGGTGAGGACAGAAATTGCCTTAAACGTTCAATCGATTGAAGATGATCAAAAACTACAGTGAATGTTTAGTTTACTTTCACTTCAGAAGTATTGTGCACTGACAGTTTGCATCCTCCAAAATCATACGCTGAGGCCCTGACCCTCAGTGTAGTCGTGGTTAAAGGTGGGGCCTCTAAGGGTGATGCGGTGTAAAGGAGGGGCACTGGTCCCCCAGGCCTCCTGCCCTTATAAGGAGAGACGCCTGGGATGTTTCTCTCGCACGCCCCCATGCCCTCTCCCTTTGAGCCACCTTCTCCCCAGCTACACACACAAGGGGAAAGGCCACCTGTGGACACAGAAGAAGGTGGCCACCTGCCGGCTGTGACAAACCCTCCTGCTAACCAGCCTTGATGGTACCCTGAACTTAGACTCCCAGACCATTCTGAGAAAGTACATTTCTGCTGATTAAGCCACCCAGCATGTGGCACCCTGTGATGGCAGTGGGTTAATTGATCTTCTGTAGAGTTATGTTAACTCCCTGTATTTGCTGTTTGAAGTTATCATGAGTAACAGATCATATTTAATGCTGTCTTTTAGTTAAAAAAAACAAACAAACTCTATAGCTACTATGAGATCCCACGTCCGTGATGGGCTCAAAATAAGGAAAGGATTGAGATGGATCAGTGGTTGCCCAGGACTGGTGTAGTGGATTGGTAACTGGTGGTCAATTTAGCCACCAGCTGGACTGAATAAGCGTGGTGCTGAGCGTGGATGGCCCACCTGAGGACTGTTGCCAGCATAAAAAGGAGACCTGGAGAGGAAGAGCAGCATTGTGGGTTCTCCTAAGTGTTGCTGTTGTTGGAGCCGTTGGTTCTCCTGGAGGAGCTTGTCATGCTGGCTCCCCTGATATGAACGCAGCTGTTATCATCAGAGGAGCTCGGAACTTTATTGCTGAGAATGGCTGCGGTTCACTTTGGGGGAGCTCTGGTCCTTACATTGAGCATCGCTTCCTGGCTCTGGAGGGGAAGATGTGTGCTATTCAGTCTCCAGGAGATGCTTGTCACGCTGGCTTCCTGATGTCTAGTCGGCTGTTCTCATCATCCGAGGAGCTCGGGACCTCGCTGTCGCTGAGGATGACTGTGGTATTTTCAGGGGAACCCTGGTCCTTATTTTGAGCATTGCTTCTTGGCTCCATTACAGAACTCTTGGCCTACTGGCACAGATCCTTCACCCCACTGGCATAGACTTTCTAGCTTCCACTGCTGACCTTTGGGCCTTCCCGGTGCAGATTTGTGAAACACACTTGCATGAGTCATTGTCGTGGGCTCTGGGCCTCCAGTTGGATTTGTGGGAGGCATTGTCATGGGCTCCGGGTTTTCAGATGAACTCATGCAAGATATTGCCATGGGATCCAGCCCCTCAGGTGGATTCTCTAGGTCTTTTGTGCATAGACAGATTTCCTGCACTTCTTATATTTGACTCTAGGTGATTAGAATAAAATACAACTATAAATTATGTGTCCTGTATGTCATTATTCTCCTTGCAATCCCTGATTACAACAACTGATATGGGATGAGAGTTTCTGTGGGTGATGGAACAGTTCTGCACCCAGACTGAGGACGGTCACAGGAATGCGTCCCTGCAGTGGCGGCTCACTCCGCCACCACCACCCTCATCTCCTTGAACAGGAGCGCATGACAAACGGTGAGATCCGAAAGGCTTGCAGTCCATTTCCTGCCTCATGGTCACCACACCAGGCCTGCGGGTGAGTTTGCCATGCGACTGGGCATTGGCACCCTTGTTTTCAGGTAGCTGAGGCAGAAAGATCTTGAGTTCCATCGCAGCCTCGGGAGGGATCCTGTCTCAGAACAAAAGGGACTGGGGATACGGCTCATCTGCCTAACACGTGCAAGGCCTTGGGTTTGATCCCCAAAGAGTCCTCCTTGAGGAGAGTCGGGTGAAAAGTGTGTGGATGCACTGTGCTATTCTTACCAGCTATATGATCAGAGAAATGTAGTAAGTGTTTCAGTTTTTTAAAAAAAAGATTACAGGAAATGACACATTACCTTAATCCCCTTCAAAATGGTCCCATAGCTACCACCTGGCAGACAGAGAAACTGAGGCTCAAAGAGGCAGGGGACATGCGTAAGACCCACAGCCATGGGTGGCACAGGATCCGGGATTCAAGGACAGGTTGGGGGATACCCAGCTGGAGCCCGCGTACCTGTGCTGGCTGCCTCAGGCTGTAGTCTGCAGGCTGCCCTCCGGGGCAGGTGCAAGGGCAGCCCGGGGCGGGCACTGAGCCAGGCAGTGGGCAGAGCAGCTGTTTCTCTAGTCCCAGCTGTGCTGCGCCTCTGTCCCCGTAGATAAAGTGCTCCACTTAGAGCAGCTCCTCCAGGCTGCGGGGCCATTAGCTCTCTGCCTCCTGGAAAAGCCATTTGGCCAGCACTGACAGATGTGGCCATTACACGATCACTTAGCCCCTCTCCCTGCCCCAGCAGACCCGGGGGAGGGGCGAGGCTCACATAGCCCCGGGGGTGGGGGTGGGGTCCTCCAGATCCACTTCCTGGGGTGGCCCCGCCCAACCCTAGAGTGCATTTTGTCATTTTGCAAGGCCACATGGAGGCAGCAGAAGGCAGCCTCGGGCAACGGGGCGCAGCCAATGACCTTGTCCTCCTGCTGTCTCGGGCATCGCTGCCGCGGCCTCATGCACTTGACATCAGGGTCATCTCCACCACATAGATGGAGAGGAGCCCCAGAGAAGTCCAGCCTCGTGCAGATGCTGCAGCCCTGTTGGGGTGTCACTATATGGGGGCAGGTGACAGGAACCCAGCACAGAGGGAAGAGCACTGAAGAGCAGTGGCCAAGCTCCTAAAGAGGCCGGTTGGGACAGCGGGGCCAGAGGGGCCTCGTCTACCCAGAGACCTCAGAGCAGGGCTCAGGGTGAAGTCCTAGGCACCCAGACAGAGTGTACAGATGACCCCAAAGGCCTCTGGGGACCCTGCAGGTGCTGCTGCTTGCCACCAAGACACCTTGCTTTGTCTTGAGGTGGCTCAGAAAGGTGGCTTCCTTGTCCCCGTCTGGGTAGAGCACAGGGCTGATCTGTAACACCTTCCAGGGGTGAGGGGCAGGATCCTGTCCCCACACTGCCTCCTGCAGGGGGTGGAGAGCAGATGCCCCCCAGCCTGCTTTTCCAGCACACAGACTGCAGACCCCACTGCTGGCCCCAGTCCGCACATTGCCCACCTCCCAGACAGCTCAGGTACTGGTGCTGGAGCAGGGTCCAAACTCAGAGATGGGGGGTTTACTGTCCCTGGGAGGGCAATGTGAACACGGCTCATGTGCCCCAGGTCTGAGCTGGCAGCATGGTGGACGCACCCCACCTGTGCATGAATTCACAGCGGCTGTCACACAAAGTGCTTGGCCATGTCCCTGTGTGGGGCCCAGGATGGAGCTGTGTGGTTGCTTTTCTTAGTGATGAGTCTGGGTCCCTCCCCATCTCTGTCTTCCGGCAACATAATGACCACCAGGGGACCATGTGGCAGTGGGCCCACCTCGCCCTCTTCAGCTACCCTCCTTCCCCCCAGGTCCCTCCCTAGGCTCACCAGGCGATGGACAGAGGTATGGGCATTGCCAGCTGAACCAATGACATTCCTTCCCCAGAAGGTGTGTCCGGCTCTGCCCACATGGAGCCTAGGGAGCCTGCACTGGAGGATGAAGCAGGGGTCATCACTGCAGGCAGAGGAGGAAGGGGTGGGCCGAGGAAGGTCCCACAGCTTCAGACTGTGTACGGGTCCCCCCAACCTTAGGTGGTCAGCCGTTCAGCCATCTGGCACCTCTGTGACTCCAACCTGTCGTTCCTGTGATTTGGGGTCTTCAAGTTTTGATGTACACGAGTCTGGTGGGGATAAATCAGCCATGACGTTGAGCTTCTTCCTGGCCAGGCACCAGTCATCTATCTATTCACTTAATCTTCAAGGAGTCCGAGGAGGCTGCGGCCATTCATATGTAAGACAGAACCCAGGCACAGACAGGTTAAGCGACTTGTCTGGAATCAGCCATAAGAAATGGGATTTCAAACAGGCAGAAAATTCCCACTTCCATCCAACTCTGAATCTGTCAGTTTCTCTTTGGGACTGGGACACAGTCAGTGGTAGAGGACTTGCCGAGCATGCGTGAGGCTCTGGATTTGATCCCCGGCGTCACAAAACAACACAACAGAAGTTTCACTTTTCCTGATGGAGCAGCAGAGAGTCACTCTCTGTTAAGTGGGTTGGTTGAATTTCCAGCCCCTTCTTGATGGTTCATCCAGGAAAACCATCTGAGGGGCCGGGAATGCTGGACAGGCGCCAACCCCTTGGCAGTCCCACTGGGCCTGCTCAGGGACAGGTGGACACACACCAAAAGGCCAGGTGGACTGGTCCAGCAGCAGATCAAATGGGCCAGGCTCACCACCCTGTCAGAGAGGCGCCGAGTGGGTCTGACAGGGCTCTGAGTGGCGCATCCTCCCCTCCAGAGCCCCAGGCGAGGGCACACGGGTACCCTGGCATCTGCCAATCACGCAGGACCAAGCAGCCTGCATAGGTCTCCATTGCCCTCTGGGGCCTTAGAGACAGGCTGGTTAATGTCAGCAGTTCACGTGTGAAGCACTGGCCCTGCGACTGGCAATAGGGTTGAGCTCCCTCCCGTTGGAGGTTTGGAAAAATTGCCCAACCTTCCTGACCTCAGTTGCCCTCTCTGTGAAATGAGAACAGTAATAGAGGTTGCAGAACTCCCCTGACCCAAAATGCTTGGGACCGGAAGTGTTTTAGATTTCAGAACATTCCAGATTCTGGAATGTTTCCACATATAGAAAGAGATATCATGGGGATAAGACTCAAACTTAACCGCAAAATTCGTGCATGTTCAATATACATACTCAGTCTGAAGGAATCTGTAATAATTTTGTACATGAAACGTAAGTTTCACGGTATGGAACTTTCCAGTGTGGTGTCACAATGGCACTTAAAATGTTTTACATTTCAGAGCCTTTCGGACAGACATCGGATTTTCCAGTTCGGGATGCTCAAGCTGCACGTGCATCATGGGTTGGCTGCTGGAATTAAACGAGGTCCCCCAAACTGATTCCCATACCTGAGACAGTGGCAGAGTCGAAGGAAGCCCATCCTAGCCAGCTGAGAGCCCAGGGGCGGGTGTCCTTAAACCATGTGGCAGCACCAGGATGGAGGACGCCTGTGAGTCCTCCAGTGTCCCCCCAACCCCGGGGGCCTCCAAGCCCCCCACCCAGACTCCCTGTCATCCCCACTGCTGCTCCTCCTCCCAGCCCGTGCACCTGAACCATGCTGGCCACTGTGCAGGAGCCCGGAGTGCATTAAGAGCTCTCCTCAGAGTGCTCCAACTAATAAATGAATAATAATAACTAATCAATCAATCAATCCCCGGGGCCTGAACCTCCTTCCCAGTCTGAAGCCCCGCTGCCTTTTTATAGTCACGCTGTGAACTTCAGCAGACACGGCAGCACACAGACCCCCGCTGATGGCTTCTCAAAAGGGCCCTGGGCCGAGGACGGCCCCGAGGGTCTGGCGAGGCCGTGTCCATCCATTCGGAGGTGGACTCGCTCCTGCGGCCATGTGCACCGTGGGAGGGTGCTGGCTTGCACAGAGGCCTCCACTTTGTCCCCGCATCTGCTAAAAGGTTCCTGAGCCAAAGCCTCCAAGTCCGCCCCCTCCCTGGAAGTTTCCGGAAGCTTTCATTTGCACATTGGCCAAAGTGGAGCCTTTGGGGCGCAGACTCCACCCAGCCCGGAGGAACAAAGACAGGACCTGAGCTGTGTGACTCCTCTGCTCTCTTCTAAATTTATTTGGGTATTTAAACAAACAGAAACTACAGCATGCATCGGTTACTTTTTTGCCTTTGTACAACAAAACTAAGTACTCGATATCTCTGTAGAGGTTCGGGGCTTGCTTTTCTCCTTTCCGTAACATCAGGCAGACTTTCCGAGGTTCTCCAGTTTTGCACAGTCACTAGAGTGTCGCGTCATGAATTATTAAATCAGTGCTTCGTGGTAATACATAATTTCTTATCAATTATTCATGCTAATGTGTGTGTAGTTTACTTAATTGTGTTATTGACGATCAAAAGTAATTTCCTGAAAGTCCTCAAGGACACAAAATTTAATCAGCGTAACTACTTTTCGGATGCAATGCTGTTAAGTATTCTTAATTTGCCCAACAGTTCACTTATTTATGTACCTTTCTGGAGGAAATACGAGTTTAATCAAACAATTAGATTGAAGAGTTAGTGTGTATAAGGGCTGGCGCTTACATCGCTCAGCCGAACATTCGTAATTACAGGGAACGGAAGCCACTTTGCCGTTTTTTGGCAAATCATTTCATCTTTGTACTCAACAAGCAAAATACAGCAGGAGGAAGGATCGGATTTTTTTTTTTTAAAGGAGACAGCATGTTTTATCAACCGCTTTGCAAAAATCATGGACGAGGCATGATACACTTAGGAGGGTTACGAGGAGGGGGAGTCCAGGGAGGGTGGGGGGTCTGAAAGTAGAACCTTCTGATGATAGTAACTGAAAGGGACAGGGTCATCATAAAAGCAGTAACTGTTTGCAGTGGAACACCAGGGGCAAAAGCCACCAGAGACTGTGACCCACCCCTACCCCCCGGGCACCAGGCAAGGACAGGACTCATGCTATTGCACTTTTTCCCTTTGATGTCTTCAAGGTCACCATCCACAGGAGAGGAGACAGTCACGCTGGATGGCAGCAGGACTCTCCGGGACACGCAGCCCTTCGGGAGGGACGCGCAGTGCCCGGGAGAGCCGCCTGCCTGGGCTCCGTCTCCGCACGCACCAGTCACGTCACGCCGTCGCTGTGTTCCCTTCCTCTCTTGGTAACAAGCTTCTCACAGGCGGCACCAGGAATCCAGGAAAAGTGGGCAGCCAGATGCAAGCGGCTTTCAGAGGTGTCCTGGGCTCCTTCTCGCTCCGGGCTCCCCCTTTCCTGGGCCGGACAGCTGCTCTACAGTTGGTCACTCCCTGCCCACTTCCAGGTCTCTCTGGGGGACAGACGCAGCCCACAGTGTGCTTCTGTGCTGGGGGCCCAAGGTGCCCTGCACCCCAGAGTCAGCTGTGCAGTTTCCAGAGCCAGCGGCGGCTGTGCCAGTGAGATCCGCGAACCGGGCACCCAGGCAAGGCCTGCTCCATGGGCCCTCTCCGACCCACCCCGCCCCTCCTACCCACCCCGAGTCTACACTCCCAGTGGAGAACGGGGCTTGCTGCTCTCCTTGGCCCAGGAAAGCACAGCTGGCGGTTTTCGCCCAGTTCCAAGGCTCACAAACAATGCGACAGACCATTCCACCGCATGCCGTGAAGGCAAACCCCGGCCGTCTCTCAAGCACAACCTGTGCCCGATCTCGGGGCTGACAGAACTGTCCAAGGATGCCCGGCTGGGAAGGGCACAGGAGAGCTGGTGGGCGTGAGTCAATCTGCCTCCCTCCAAGATTCGCCCAAAGGGTGTCACCACAGAGGCCACTCCAGTGCCACCCTGGACCGTGGAGACCTATCACTTAAGAGGCCAGGACAACGCAGCCCACCAGCGGGCCCCCAAAGGGACTCTCCAGGCACCCAGAGCGCTGCTGGCCTTGATTTCCCCTCCCAGGCCCCCACAGAGGCCAGCTGCAGGTTGTCCTTGCTGTCAAAGGTCCCCAGGGCCAAGGCAGGGAGAAGCGGTGGGCGGGGAGGGCGGAAGTGGTGGGGCCCTGCTCGCTCATACACCCGGCTCGCCCTCGCTCTGGTCCTTGGCGGGTGTCGCCTTGTCCTGGCCACCATCGAGGGGAGCGGGCTTGGTGGCGGGGCCGGGGCTGCTGCTGGCGGGCGGCAGGAGGTTGGCTGACTGCAGCACGGCCTCCGAGTGCTCCCGGGCCTTCATGCGCAGGGCTGCCACGCTGGCTGTGCGGTTGCTCTGGCAGCCGTAGGTGGGCAGGAAGGACAGTCCCATGGGGTCCGGAACACAGCAGGAGCAGAGCGGGCCACCTGCAGGATGGAGAGACAACAGGCTCTCACAGCCCCGCTCTGTCTCCGTTTGGGGACTGGGCGTGGCACGTGGATTGCATTTCAGGATCCCCAAAATTCCCACGTAACCCTAGCAATCTGTTGAGAGCTACGCAGGTTCTCACAATGCCAGGAGACCTGGCTGGCCCCGCTCCCCAGCCCAGCCGCGTGGATTCAGGCCGGGATCTTGGCCGCCCCGAGTTTGGCCTGCATTTCTGTAAAACGGGATAACACTGAGTCACAGATCAGGATGAGGGTGCCGCAAAGTGCTCCACACCCCCCGGGCACTCACGGAGGGGCACTGCTGGTTACTTCAAATGTGCAGAGGAGGCAGTGACGCCCATGTGACACCTTGCAAGCTGCTGGTCGGGACTGTTCCTGGCTTCAGCACGAGACCATGCCACATAGCTTCCAAGAATGTCATACCTCCATGGAGTTGAATTTTGCAACCACCACACCAAATTCCATGAGGAATATAAAATGAGGGTGGGTGGTCCCGGATTAAAGAAGCCAAGCAAAGCTCATGAGAAAGGACGTAGCTCCTTTACAATAAACAAAACACACCATTTTCTTTCAATTTGTAAGACTGTTTTTTCAAATATCTGTGAAGCTGTCGGGACATAGTACTGACCGATTTGGGTCTAAGCATCTCCTGCTCAGATCTGTGAGGTGTGGCTTGGCCTTGGGGTGTGGTGGAGCAAGCTCTGAGAGTGAGGCCATAGTTTGGAAGTATGGCCAGGCTCAGTCCCCTGGTCGACCCCCACGCAGCCCCCACAGGCTCTCAGGCAGCCTTGATCCAGGGTCCAGGTCTGCACTGAGAACAGGGTCCCAGGTCCCCTACTCCTGCACCACCCTGTCTGCCACGATGTGGAATCCCCTTTGCAGCCACTTTGGGGACAAAGCCAGGAGAAATGGACCTGGGTCTCTGGGGCCTTTGAAGCCACCCAGATCAGGGCCACCTCCAGAGCTCAGTCTTTGGGGGCAGCTGGAACGTCCCCACGCTCCTTCCCCGGGGGCAGGCCCGGGTACTGTGTTTGAGGATCTTTCCCTTCTTCCACCATTCCACTTATGCTCTGGAGTAAAAGGAAGCCACCGCCCACCATCACTTCCCATCACCATGCCAACCAGTTGAGGTGGGACCAGCTCTTGGGTGGCCTTGGTACCATGGGAGTTTGACAGAGTGGCCTCAGTTTGACGGAATGGCCACCCAGCAGGGAGCAGACACCAACAGGAGCACAAGACAGGCAGCCAAGGCCAAGCGCATGGGACGCTGACCTGCTCCCTGCCTTGTACTGGACTGGCCGCCAGCCTGGGCATGTGCGGTCCCACCCTGGGCCCTGAGTGGACCACTGCTCCCTCTGGCACCAGGCTCTTCTGGCTTAGGAAGCCAGAAGCCTTCCTGAGGGTGGGGATCCCCAGGCTCCTGGCCCCTCCATGCCCCTCCGAAGGGTACTGGCTGGAGAACCCTGGAGGGAGAGACTGGAGGTTTAAGGATAGGTCCCCCTTGGGTGGGGGGTCGCCAAAGACTTGTATTTTCCTCTCTGCATCTGCTGAGACCTTTTTTTCGTGTTTCTACAACCAACACAAATTTCTTCTAAACTCAGAAATAGAACTCTAATTATAAACGAGTATCAGAAAGAGAAAAATGGAGGTGACCAGGCACATCAGAGGACACCAAGGGTCCAGGCAGCCCTGGGCCGCCATGTGCTGAAGGTCCCAGAGGAGTGTGGCCAGGGACCCAGGCTGTTCTGTCAGATCCCGGGAGGGGCCATGGCTCAGGCCGAGTCCTGGGCAGGTGGCCTGGTGTCAGCAGCCTGAGATAGGCTCCTGCCCCAGCCTGACTTTGCTCCAGTGTGACATTCGGAGTGACAATGACTGCCTGTAGGTCTCAGAAGTGACAGAGCCCCTTCCCCTCAGCCACCATACACAGCTGTGAGGTTACCTGCAGAAAAGCCACCAGCAGTGACATTCCTGGCCTTGCACCCAGAGTTGGAGGTGAAGAGGAATCCATGCACACGCAGAACCAGGGCAGCGGCTGGAGAGCCCGTACCCACGGCCTCCACAGGGGGAAGCTGGGAGCAGCAGACACCGGGGACTCTGGAGGACCTTGTGGTTAGAAACTGTGAGCGCCCCACGCAGAGTGGAGTGATGCTGCTTTAAAACCAGGGACCCTGGCACAGGCCACACTGCAGATGAGCTTGGTAGATGTACGTGAAAGGAAAAGAGGCTGTCACCAAGGAGCAGAAGCTCTGTGACTCCACGTCCACAGAGGGGCTGGGACCAGGTCAGACAGAAAGAAGGCGCAGGGGCGGCCACCAAGGCAGGGGGAGTGGAGAGCTGGAACTCAATGGGTACTGAGATTCAGGGTCCCAAGACGGAACTGTTCTGTGGGTCAGTCACGAGTGACCTTGGTAGCCACAGGGGAGGGGCTCCAGGAATGACATGGTCCCTAAATTCAAGGATGCACAAGTCTCTCAGGAGGAAACGGCACCGCCTTGGCGTGGACCTCATCTGCAGATGGCCTGTCACACCCACCGCAGTGCTAGTGTGCCATGCATAGCTGCCACGTGGCGAGGCTGAGGGAACACTCACCAG
Source organism: Dasyprocta punctata (assembly GCA_004363535.1). Classification (NCBI taxonomy): domain Eukaryota; kingdom Metazoa; phylum Chordata; class Mammalia; order Rodentia; family Dasyproctidae; genus Dasyprocta; species Dasyprocta punctata. Next base: position 19,851 of record RJWM01027532.1, read on the forward strand.
GGAGTCTGCGCAGGCTTGGTGCAATGAGTGTTTTCCAAATCGCTTCTGTCTGCAGCTGTTTGGATCCAGAGATACCGAACCCCAGGCCTGAAGGGCCAGCTATGTACTTTATAGTGAAATGTACACTTAAGATGGTTAAGATGGTAAAATTTGTGTTAAGCATACTTTAGAAAATATAATAATGATTTAAGAAAAAAAAAAACCTGCAGGGGTCAAAGGAGTTCCGGTCAAAGTGGCCCAGGAAGTTAACATATGAAGTCACTGAACTTCCTGCCTAGCTCCTACAGCCACCAAAGACCCCCAGGGTCCCTGTGGCTCACCCTACTGCCAGGTCAGGGACTGAGGGAGCACACTGTGGTTTTGACCACCAAGACCACAGCCTTCAAGGCCTCCCCATTCCTCTGCACCCACATCCAGACAGCAACCAACATGTCCATTGGAGGGCCCACGGCTTGCCAGGGACTCTGGTGTTGAAGCTTCAGCCAGAAGCCACTGGCTATTGGGAGGAGGTCCCAGAGGCCTCTAAAGGGCCAGCCCTCTGCCTGGGTGAGGGCAAGGATGGAGGCCTGGGTCTGGGAATAGACAAGATCAACTCCAACAAGCTGATATTTCCCAGGGAAAGGAGTACAGTCGACCACAATCTGCTCCCAAGTATCCAACTGTCCTCTGCAGGTGTGGCTCAGTGTGACCTCACAGGAGCCCACAGTGATGGGCAGGCCATAAGAGACACCTCTGTCACCACCCTAAGGAAAAGGCACGGTGCCAGGGAGGAGATGTCAGTGAGCTAGCACATACACATCTTAACTGGTCCGACCACCAGCACCTCCCTTAAGTCTTACAACCATATTTTAGCTAAGAAAAACCTGACTTCCACAACAGGATCCTCATAAAGTTAACCCCTGATTTCCCCGTCATCTCACAGCAGGTCACCAGTCGTCTCCACCTGCCAGCTGCCCACAGTAATGTGGACCCAGCACCTTTGCAAGCCCTTGAGGAATCAAGGGGTTCTCAGGGACTTATGATAACACTGCATCCCAATAAGCCCAAAATGTCAGCTGAGAATGCAGAGATCACCGGACCTCTTCAGTGTGGTACATTCACCTTTGAAACAAATTCCACAGAGCACCTGGACCCCACCCTCAAGCTACCGTTGCTAACGGAAGCCATGCAAATTAAAGGGCAAATTCAAGTCACAGTTTATTCTGACATTTAGCTCGAGTCACCGACCCCTGGAGACCCCAACTTGTTCTGCACTTCTTAAGGGCACCCAGATGGACAAGGCCAGCAGCAAGGTGCTGTCTGTGCAGAGACCCCGCTCATGGGCGCCATGCCCTCCTGGGACACTTCCCTTGCCTCCTCACAGCTGGGTCTGCTCCTCAGTGAGGTCCTCCACCTGACCAAAAAGCAAGATAATTTCTTGCACAAGAGAACGTTGAGGAGGAAGCCAGATAAGTGTTCTAAGTCCCAGTTTGTAATTATTGGGTTCCCAGACTTGGGGATCTGGCAAGGAGTATGGGAGGGTGTTTTGGTTCTGTTTTTAATCTGTCAAGAAATCTGCACTCATGAATGGTACACGTTAAAGTAGCTAGGAAGTTACCCCCATGTGAGGTATGACAATGCCAAGCTCTCAACTGTCCAATGGCCCAATAACGGGACACTGGCTGGATTAAGCTGCAGTCACCTAAAAGGAGCACTATGAGGAGATGACGTCACAACACAGATACTGTAAAATGCCAGGGTTTAAAGGCAGGTTAAGAAACAGGAAGTCAGCACGATCCCATGTTGGTGTACATGCATATACGGTACACTCACACAGAGTGTGGAATGGAAGCTGGTTCCCCCAACCCGTTTGAAAACTAAAATCTTAACCTCCAAGGTGGAGGAATGGAGAGGTGCGGGGGTTGGGAAAGAGATTAGGCTATCAGGGTCTTTATAAAAGAGACTTCAGAGAGTTGCTGGTGTTCCACCAGATGTGGGCACACCTAGAAGACACCCTCTGTGAACTGGCCAGCAGCTTGACCTTGGAGACCAGTGACCAGCTCAGGGAGAAATAAGCTGCGGCTGTTTATAAGCCATTCCATCTATGGTGTGTTGTTCCTACAGCCCCAAATGGAATAGGATGATACAGATGGATGGACGGACGGATGGATGAATGGACAAACGGATGAACAGCCAGACAGCAGTGTGATCTAAAAATACAGTGAATGTTTACATATTTTTTAAAATTATTAGAGTAACACACGCATTGTCATTAATTCCCCTCAAAATCCTTCCCTTCGCTTTGAACACACTTATCCCATTATTCCTGCCACTTAGTGAAGCGGGTCCGGAGGCCCTGAGTATCTTCAGCTAGGCTGCTGTGGACGACTTCAATGTCCTGAATCTATTTGAAATGTTAACCTCTTGTGGTCGTTTTGTCTTTGGGGAAGAGTCAGGAATCGCACATTGCCAGATCTAGTGTATAAGGTGGATGAGGACCCTGTCGTGTTTTTGTAACCTGTTTTTCCATTGGATGGCACCTGGCAGCAGCATTCACCGCATGTTTTTATCATTACCTCATAAAGATGTTCACAGCGTAAGACGCCAGAGCTGCTTCAGAAAGCGGCAAGAACAGCAGGATGAGTGTGTCCAAAGGGAAGGGCGGAGAGTCACAGCAATGTGTCTTTTACTATAGCAAATTTCTGAAATTTTAACATTCACTGTGTATTTTGATCACATCTTGTAAATCTGAAATACACACACTCATGTACATACACATATACATATATATATAAATATAATATTACAAACATATACAGCCATCCCTCAGTATCCACAGATTAGTTCCCAAACCTCCACTTACATAAAATTGCATAATATCTGTGTATAAACTAAGCATCCTACTGTATGCTTTTACTTACAATACATAACACCACATCAATGCTATGTCAATACTTGTATTGTTTAGGGAACTATGACAAAAAAAATCATCTGTGCATGCCCAGTACAGATGTAATATTTCATCAAAGGTTTCCCAACTGCGGTTGGTTGGATTCACAGATACAGAATCCTCAACTCTGGTGGGCTGACCGAATGCACAGAGTATACACATATGTGTACATGTAGACCCATACACCATACTCATTTGGTATTAAGGAGACATACAGACTTACTACATGTACAAATTTCCTTATAAATATAAAATACAAATATAAATCTTTAGTTAAAAGTTTTATTTTATAACTAAGTCATAAAATGTATGTTTATGAGAGATACATACATGAATATATATATTTAAAAACAAGATTTTAAAAGAAGAACCAATACCAAAATCTAATGGTTGACGCTGGGTATTATGATTTTTTTATTTGTATCCTACTGTATTCTCTCCTTTTTCTAAACTGCCCATATATTACTGTCATTAAAAAGTGATGTTCTTGGGATTTGTGCTTTCCTGACTCCTCCATTCAGCTGATGGGGACAGACATTGTCCTTTAGGACAGAGACCCCCCAAAGGTGGCAAGGGAAAAACCCTGTCCTCAGCTGTGCCCTCAGTGCTAACACACATAGAGCTGAGGACATGCTATGAAATTTGCCCAGAGCACCCACCGCGTCCATTATGGCTTGGATTTTCAGTATCTACCCAAAGCCCACAGGGTGAAAGCTTGGTCCCCACTGGGAGCTGCTGGAACCTTTAAGAGGTGGGGCCTGATAGAAATGAGGTCACTGGGGGCGTGGCCTGAGTGAGGTCACTAGGGACTAGGATATTGGAACCTAACCCCTCCCCCACTTTGTATCCCACCTTGGTAAGCAGCTTTGCTCCACGGACTCCCTACCATGATGTTTCTGCCTCCCAGGCCCAAAAGAAACAACCAGCGGACCACAGACTGAAACCTCTGAAACCATGAGCAAAAATAAACCTTTCCTCCTTGTAAGCTGTTTGTCTTGGTGATTCGTCACGGTGATGCAAAGCTGACTAGTACAGTCCTGTGACCTCCTACAAGGCTACCATGACACCTATGCAGCCCAACCAACTGGTATCATCACCCAAATCCATAACAGACTCATCTGGCCCTTAGATGCAGCCTGAGAATTGTTTGTTGGGAAAACATACTATGTCCTGGACACTAAATTAAAACACACAATTAGATTTCCATTAAGTTAGAGCAAATTCTGCTGAATTGATCTAATCGGCCTCCATTCCTGTATGACATCATGCTTTAAAGGTTTGGCTTGAACATAAATACTTAATGTAATAAATACAGTCTGAAATATTTGATCTCCTTGGCAGCTTAATTGATCTACTACAGAGACTGACAGGAAAAATTAAGTTAGTTCTGTCTTGCTCTGCCCAGTGCACTTTCCCATCATGCGGTAGATGAGGGCTCGGGGTGGGGTTGGCCGGAACTGGGGGGCCCTGTTTCCTTCTTGAAATCCGGGTTAAACCAAGAAGTCAAACCAGAAAATGAATGCATGAATTTATGAGTTGACAGAATAAATAAATGAATAAATGAATGGGTGCACATATTTTATGAGTCTTTGTGCCCTTTCCTGAGAGCTCGGTGGCCTGGGTTAAAGCTTGGGTCTAGCTGTCCCTACAAAGCCTCATACATTCACAGAGGTGGGACTTTTTAGGGGATCTGGAAAATCCCTCCCCCCACGGCTGGATCTAGAGTGTGTGGTGCTGGGATTAAAGGTGTGTGATTGGCAAATCAGTCCACTGATTGGTTTGGCATAGCTCCGGTTAGGATAAAGGTGTGAGTGCTACACCCACCCTAGGGCAGGTAGCCTGCATGTGACATAAAGGACCGAAAGAGTCTTGTCTTCCCCTTTGTTCGTTTTGCTTTTGCTGCCTTCTGCCACCACACACTGTTGCCCCTCTGCTGTGTGCCACCCTGCCTTGGAGCCAGACGACTACAGACTGAAACCTCTGCAAACCGTGAGCTAAAAAACCTTTCCCCTTTTAACTTTGGGTGTTGGATATTTTGTCTCAGCAATGAGAAAAATAACTAAGCCTGCAATTCGGAACACACTTTCCACTGCTGCTGCCACACATGCTCATAACGCCCAGATATGCTGCCAGACCAGATCATTTCTGTCGCACTGCCCTTCACCGAGAGGCCCCGAAGTGCTCCCTCCTGCTCCTCTCTGTGATCTTCGGGCCTGTGTGCTTTTGTGGCCTCCTTGCTGCCAAACTCACTGTAAGCGGCTTCCTCCCACCCCACTCCCATGCCCCTAACCCCAGAACCAAACTGCTCCATTCTGGTACAAAGCAAACACTCCGTGAAGCTTTCGAGCAAGGAGGAAGGGAGGGAGAAACTGCCCTTCCTGACGACTTGGCACTTCGTAACTCCTCGGGATCACTGCCAAGGCCACTTAGCACCCCAGGGAAAGAAACACTGGGATCGCACCAGTTCACTGCTCTGATTCGTGCCAAAACTCCTCAGGGTAACTTGGCAGGTTCCTTTAATACCCTGGACTGTCACTCCCACCTCTGCCTTAATTCCACCTGCTGCACTAAACCCATCATCTCAGCTTTCACTTATTCACTCAGCATGTGTTCACTGGCAGGAGTCAATGACCTGGCACTGTGGCAGCCTCAGGACTAGCGTGGGCATCCTTTGCCTGCTTGGACATCTTTGCAGGGTCGGATAAGTCATGTGTGCAGCCCCCAAATTGAAGGATCCCACACAGCAGCATAGCGCAAGGACATGATTCTGGGTAGGCAGGTACCAGGCAGCCCAGTCCCCTCCCTGGGCCACAGAACCCCCTGCCTCCCACTGTACCCCCAAAAGCCTTCAGCCTGCTCCCCCACATGCTAGGACCCATCATTTAGCAGGAAAGACAGATCCACAGCACCCAAAAGAACTGACGTCCAGAACAGGAGCTGCCAGAGCGTGACAGCAGAGATGGCCAAAGAAACAGAACTGGCACACAGTAGGAAGGGACACTGATGACCCCAGACAGTCCTCTCTTGTCTCTGGGCCTGTTTCCTGCACTGCAGCCCAGACTGATGTTCCTCATCAAGATAGTGCTGGATTTCCCACCCTTCTATAGTTTGGGTCTTGGTCACCAGCTTGTGGAGCCATTGGGGGAGAGGGAGCTTTAGGAGGTGAGCCCCTGTGGGCAGAATTTAGGTCACTGGAGGTGCGGCCTTGAAGGAGACATTGGGGTCCCATCCACTCTTCCTCCTCCTTCTTTGTTTCCTGACCACCATGAAGGGAACAGCCCATGATGGACTGTGAGGCCATGGACCCCAAACAACAAGACCAAGGAACCATGGACTGAGTCCCCTGCAACCCTGAGCCAGAACAAACCTTTCCTCTTTGTAAGTTGAGTATGTTAGGTATTTTATCACTGCAACAGAAAGTTGACTAGAACAACTCATTTTCTGCCATTAACTAGGCACAGACGGGCTGAGACAGACCCTATGGCCTACCCATGAGGGGCAACCATGTTACATTCTTTGGGTTTCCTGTCCTTCAAGCATGTGCACCCTTAGAAGCAGGCCAGGGCCTTCAGGACACAGGACCCTCTGACCCTAGCCAGCTCTCAGGCCACTTCCCAGCCTTGCATCCTGACCCTCACCACAATGACCAGCATTGTCTGGACACTTGGGTATGCTGGGCACAGGTACATGATGATAGTACGGCTACACATGACCCTCGTGACCCTCGTGTCACAGGTGATGAGCCCGGCATCTGCCCATGGTGACCTAGTGATGAGGCTTCACCACACCTCCTCTCAGCCTGAGCTCCTACACATCCTTCGAGCCTGGCTCCAGCAGCTCTGGGAAGCCTTCTGCCACCCCCACAGAGGGCACACTGCCCCCAGGTTTCTGCACAATCTGAGAGCACGAGACTGGCACCCGAGTGAGAGTCCATGCCACCCCGTGTCACCAAGCTCACCTCAGCCAGCCCCTGCTGTTAGGAATATTCAGAGTCTGCAGAAGCTCAGTGGCTGCAAAATGACGAACAGGAAGCCCCAT
>RJWM01027533.1:0-26734 GCA_004363535.1 Dasyprocta punctata
ATGGGCCTGTCTCTTGACAACGCAGTTATGAGAGAACAATCCTTCTCTTTTGAGACATTAACAGTCACTGGTGTGGGTTAAATCTAAAATGTCCCCCAAAACTCTCATGTGTCCAGAGGTGGGTCTTTGGGAAGGTGATTGGATCATGGGGTGCTACATTCATCAGTAGATCAATCCAGGGGTCCCTAACTCCCAGGCTAGGAAACAGTCCTGGATCACACAACAGGAGGTAAGCAGCAAGTGAAGCTTCCTCTGTATTTACAGCTGCTCCCACTGCTCGCCTTACCTCCTGAGCTCTGCCTGCTGTCAGATCAGTGGCAGTGTTAGATTCTCCTGGGAGGACAAACCCTACTCTGAACTGCGCATGCAAGGGCTCTGTGCTTCTCGCTTTTGGATCATACCAAAACTACAACCCCCATCCCACATCTATCCATGGAAAAAGTGTCTTCTCTTCCATAAAACCAGTCCCTGCTGCTAAAAAGGTTGGGGACCATTTGAATTAATCCCCTGATGAGTCTAAAATTGAATGTACTATCAGGAGGTGAGGTCTGGTTGGAGGAGGTGGCCCACAGAAGGCAGGACCTGGAAAGGTGTATTCTTGTCCCCATCCCCTTCCTCTTGTTCTGGCCCTCTTGCTTGTTCTCTGCTTCCTAGCAAATTTGTAAGAGACACAAACATTCATACTCCAGTGATGACCAGCCCTTAAAAACCTATGAAAAGCATGGACAAAGACTGGACACCCCTTCTCCACTGCCATCAATAGCACCCCATCTTCTTGCTATACAATTACGAAGGTGTTTGCCTGCCACTTCTTCCCCTAGTCCCTGCTGCTTTTGCTACTTTTGCCTCTGGGAAATGTAATGATCTTGTTAGTAAAGTCATCACCCTTGCAAAGTCACCTTCATCTGGGGTCACCAGGAGCATGTGTCTGATGCAGATTCCAAGGCTGGGTTCCCAACCAGTGGAGTCAAGCATCTGAGACGAGGCTCAGAGGTGAGGCAGTGAAGTGCAATGGCCTGGGAAACGTGGGTGAAGGTGGACACTGGTGTTCAGCCTGCCAGGTCAAAGGATGCTAGATCTAACCAGTTTCTCTGACCTCATTCCTAACCTATAAGCTGCCCCACTTCCTCCTTACCTCCTACCCTGTAGGCATCTCCATGGTTGCAGTGGGCTTGATGCGTAAGTTCTGTCTGCCCTCCTTGAAGGTTTGCCCATGCTGTCCATGGCTGGCATTTTCCAAGATAAGTGCTACTCAGGATAGAGCAGCTATTTTAGGTCACACAATTCCTAGGATATAACCTTTCCCAGAGGCTGCAAATAGGGGGAACTGAAAAGGTTCATTTGCTTCTTGTCATCTCTATGTGTTGTCCCTGAGCCAATACCCATGGCTCACCCATGTCATCCTTCCTCCTTGGAAACCTGGTCCAGTTCACACCAGCTACCCCATCCCACTGGTGACTCCCGTCCTGCGGGTGCAAGGCTCCCTGTGTGATCGCCCTCCATTCATGTCATTTCCTGTCTCTTCTAGCACTACCTGTGCCCAGCAATAAGCACAATGACCCTCATAATAACAGCTCATACGCACCACGCACACACTAAGCACCAATCACTGTCCCAAGCATTTTATAGCTAAAACGATTCAGTCCTTACAAATGTTGGTGCCAATTATTTTTAGTTTTCCTGTTTTACACATAAGAACACTAAGGGACAGAGAGGTTAAACAGCTTGCCTAAGGACAACACAGCTAATATCTATACAACAAACTCCTCAAGGACTTTCTGTACATGTGTGTTTTGACTTCTCCACGTATCTTCTGTGATATTTCATTCATCGATGACCAATTATTTAACTTCTCCCTTAGGGTATGTCTCCATCTGAAGGACAATAGCAATGGACACATGCAGACTTTGTGGTATGTAGATCTGAGTTGTCGCCCTAGCTGTACTTCAGTCCGCATGGCCATGGCGAGTTGTGCATTCCCTGGAGACTTCTCCGCATTTGTGAACTGGTGATGGTTTGGTGCCTCTCGGGTTGCTTTAATGCTGCTGAGATCACAAAGTGAGCTTGGGGCCCTTCACCAAGTCTCATGTAACCCCTACACCACCCCCATCCTCCTACATGCAGATGTGCACACACAGATACATCCAGGTCTTCCACAAAGGCCTTAGAGACCTACATGCAGGAAAATGCATGGGAAGCTCAGCAGTCCGTCTTTAGCGTATAAACCATATTCGAAGCATCAAAATCAGGATTCATCCTTAAAGTCAGGGCGAGGGTAATACATTTGCTCACTGGGTAAAACAAAACAAAACAAAACCCTCGTAGCCCCCGAGCTGGCAATAGGATAACCTCAGGCCTACCAACCTACCGACCACAGGATAGCACAGCACAGAAACTGAGGGAATCCGAACACCTCCACCAGCCCCTTCCGGGAGCTGCTGTTTCTCCCAGACTTGGTCTCCAAAGGAGACTTGCATGCCTCATTTGCTGCACAAAATAGAAAAAGCAGCCCCTGTGGTTCAGCAAAAGGCATTCATTTGTGGGTTTTATTTATAGTCCTGCATATATTTGTGCACACACAGATTTTATGCTGGCCAGGAACCCAAGTTCCAGGTACACACACATAGAGAAAAAGTAAGATTTTTTTTGTAGGTAAATGTAGTCCAGTTAAAGATAAATCCACCCACTGTCTCTTAAAGAAAAGAACCTATTAAAACTCCACCTTTAATGCTAAAAGCACTCTAAAAATAAACATCTAGTCAACATAACCAACTTTCAATGTCACACGTAGTAACACAGATCCCTTTGCTCTTAATTAATCAAAAATTCTAGAAAACGGAGTCAGGAATAGAATAGGACATCCAGCCTCAAAAAACTGGCCCCCAAAACAGCCTGTCCCTAACAATACAAAACCGTCTCCCTTTGTCTCTGCTCTCTCTGCTCTTCAGGAACCACAACCACTTAAGAGACAGTTTTGCCAGCTGTTAAGTCTTCTTGTTTAAAAAACCCCACAAGGGTAGGACGGGGACAGAGAAAATATTACTAAAAACATGACTCATTGGCTACTAAGGACCAAGGCGGGCTGTATTACTCTTCATACTTTAAAATATTACCTCTCCTGTGAACAGACAGAAATTCTACAGAGGAAAAAAAAAACAATCAGTTGATGATGCTTCAATTAACTATCTTTTAACACAGTTGCTGTTTTTTCACTCTGATTAGCTCCCGGGACACAGGCTCCTTGGGCTCCCTTCTTCTCAGCCCCCAGCTCTGCCCTCACAAAAGAACCAGGAGTCCTCTTCTTCCCACCCACATGGGCATTCTGTGACAAATCCCTTGGCGGGGCTATCTGAGGCACAGGATAGAAAAACAGAATCTGCAATAATGTTGCCGGTCACGGCCCAGGAGTTATCCAGATGGTGGGAAAATGGTTGCTGAGTGCAGAGGCCAACTGGAAAAACCAGAATGTATCTTCTTGCTGGCAGGGTTTGTGCTTAGAGCCAGGATTTCATAGAGAGGGGCAGCCCAGGCAGAGAACACCCTGTGCACTAGGTTCTTGAGAATACCTGTCTCTGGGGACAAGGAGACAAAAGCAACCCAGGACGAGGACAGTCTGACAGGCTGTCACTTCATGGTGGAATGGGGTGGGAAATTCCGGGGAAGCTTGAGAATAAGGGGACTATCCAAGAATTGTCCAGGCTGCAGGGAAATATCCACACCGGCCAACTTGCTCCACCCCTCCCCCCACCCCAGGTGTACCAGCTCCTGCTTGGGTCTACAATGTTCTGGGGTGTTCTGATGTTAAAATTTGAAAACACTTAAAGAAAAAAATGACTGTGTAGCTTCCTTAGACACCTCCTCCCTCCTTCCCTTCGGAGAACCATCCACTCTGGCTTCCCCCCAACTTCACTCAGCAACGTCCTAGTATGCACCTCTGTATATTCTCGGACACGTGGCTGAGTGCCTTCCAAGGAGCCATCAGCTTAAACTCAGCCAACGATTCAGAAAACGAATGCCACTGCAACATGAAAGCATTTGGATTAGCCATAATTCCATGTCTTCAAACCTTAGAGTTCAACTGCCCCTGTAACCCACAGGAAACTATTATCACTCTTGAAATAAAACATATCATATTGGCCCAACACAACCTGTTATACAAATATGTTCAAAATACTATCCCAAGTTTCACAAGGACAATATTTTTTTGGCCAAGTTTTCCTTTGATAATCATCACCGTAAAGGTCCTCATTTCGTCATAGCAAAATACATGCAGGATATGAAATGATAAAAGGAAAATTCTGGCAAGAGGCAAGAGAAAAGTGACGTTATTGATAATCAGAGAGATATGCAGAGCTAACACTTTTTTTTTTTTTTTGGAAGAGTATTTTCCCAGCATCGAGCTACTATGCATTTTATATGCACCATCTTGTGGTCTTTTAACACAAAACCCATGGGGGACAGTACAACAAGGTCCATGTTACAGATGGGCAAACTGAAATTCTGACTGGTAAAATAATTCCAATGTCAGCATGGAAGGTTAAATAAATATGGCAGAAGAATTAAAAGAGATCCAGTTGAAATAGCCTAAGAAATAAATGACCTATCAATACTCAAGTAGTTGCAGATGACACGACTGAGAAGTGTTTAAATATTGGGGGGCGGGTTGAGAAAGAGGGGAAGTTAAGGATGACTGTGTCTGAATGCCCACCGTATGGAAAATGGTAACAGGTGCACAGGGCTGGAGAAAATGGATGCAATTTAGTTTCACAACTGGTGAGCTTGAGGAACATGGCACACGCAGGCAGAGACAGCCGCTAAGCAGGAAATGGCAGCCACGGGCCTGTCCCCAATGTGTGCGCCAATACGCAGTGTGTCATCCGTCAAAAGGGAACAGGCCTATAGCATTTTAGCTTTTAACCCTTTGGGAAGTTTGCCCACCAATGGGTCTGAAAACAAACGTATGCTTTCGCTTCTTACAGGCGCTTGGACAAAGACAAGTCCTAAGGTCCCACCATAACTCTATGGTCTTCTCATCCAAAGTCTCAGGGCGCCCTGCTTAACTTCCAAGAGAGGTTTTCTCCAATCCCACAGGCAGCCCTGCCTTTAGCAATCAGAAAGCCCAGACTGGAGAGACCTTTCCCCTCTCCAACGGGCCTGATGGTGCACAGGACTAATGTGACATGGCCAGCACGGCGCTCTCTTCCCTTCTGTCTGGGCAGAAGTGGCTGAAGAGTCACTCGCACAGGAGGACAGCAGCTTGGGGCGGGGTGGAGGGTTCTCAAAGCACCCCTGAGTACATGCCAGTTCAGTCTGAATAATTCTGTATAAACTATCTTCATAAAAGCACCTAAGTACTCTGCAAAAATCCACTTTACAATTTGCTACTTGGTTCTGCACAAAAGCCTTCCGTGGGAGTGTTCCAGGAGCACACAATGCTCACCAAATGGATAGCTCAATGGCCCAGGAGAAAGAGTTTATTAAAGGGCCCCCGTGTTAAAGGACAGTAAAAGTCCATGCGGAATGCCTTGCTAGCACACAACTTCAGTTATGTTCCAGGCCAGAGCACATCCCCGCCATGTGTAAACAGTAGATGGTGCACACCCATGACCAGCTGCTCCCTGGGCTACACTTGGCCAGCGTCAAGACAGGGCTCCCCAACTCCTGCACAGCTCTCCTCTAAGAGAAGACAAAACAGGGGTGTGCAGACCCAGCTCCCGCTCTCCTGCCCTTTCTAACTCCATCCCCACACACAGGTACCATAACACTAACTGGCAGTCAGTCAGTCTGGGTCCCTGCATATCCTGCTGTCCTTGAGTGGCAGAGCCACGCGACAAGTTCCAGACAACAGACTGTGTGCAGTTCGCCCATCCCCTGGCTGCAGTATCCCAGATCCAGACTAGGTTACACCGAGAAGAAGCTACTGTTCGGTGAGCTCCTGGATCACATCCTCCCGTGCCTGGGCCTGTATTTCACACATAATGTGAATGAAGAAGGGACCACTGTTTTAAGTCAGAGGCATTCGGGGATGTATGTTACTGCAGCAATAGCTTAACCTACTCTGACCATAACACTACCTAAGGCCCTTGAAATACACTTCTTTTCTCATTCTTCCTCTTCTTAGGAGAAGACAAATCTTCCGGCACTGTATTCGAGGCTCTTCTGAACTAATCCTAGCTCTAGTGTGTGGTTACTCCAGCGTACACCTGCCCTCCAGAGGCAACACGCCTTACACACACCCTTTCACACCTCTCTGTGATCTGTCACCTTAGGGTGCTCTTCCCCTCTCCAGAAACTCTCTGAACCCCTGCTATCCTTCCACAATCCCTGGCTGTCCCTTGGGAAGCCTCCCCACCAGCCATAGACAGACTGACTCACACATTCCTCAGGGTCCCTAGAAGTCTATGCTTCCCAGCAGCCACTTCCCACGTGTTCCTGTAAGGTCACAAGCTAGTGGGAATCCTTGCTGACCAATCCTTCTGTCCATGGATGGGAACTGTCATCAAGGGCAACAATGCACATGTATCTCTGTATCCCCAGCATGTACTACAATGCCCAGCTAATAGCATGTGTTCAACAAATATTTGTTAAACAAATTAACAAATGAATAAATCTCTCCCCTGAAGATGAATAGATAAGTTTTCTTTTTAAAAAAAAAAATCACATCAAAACTTGTTCCAGGTGCAGATGTTTACAAGTGGAAAACCTATACCTCAACTGCAGGGCTGTCTGATGGGACACATGTCCAGGCTATGATTTAGTTAAGCCAATTTCTCCAGTGTCCCTTCTGCCCAGGCAAACAACTAAACTCTACACCCATCCTCCAGAAAGTCCTAAAGGACTCAGAACAGGGTAGAGCGCAGGCCCCACAGGAATCACCCACAGCGTAGGTCCTAACCTCCAGCAACTCTGCTCATCAGTCCCAGGAAAGGCTCTTCAAGATCACCTCAATCAGAAGAACTGGCCCGTCTGCATGGCAATGGCCGTGGGCCGAATCGGCAGGCTGGGAGAAGGGTGACCACATTGACAATAATGACAGGGAGCCACCCTGGGTCCAGGGGTGAGCGTACAGGTGTGCATGTGGCTGTCACCATGAAGTCAGCAGGCCGAGTCTCAGATACCTCTCCGCCTGGAGAACCTACTGGGGAAGGAGCCACCCCAGACAGGGCTGATAACATAACAAAGCTGACCATATGGTTCTTGGACAACTAGAGACAACACAGGTCAATCACATGCTTCATCTCTGTCCAGAGAGTTCTCAAAAACTCTGGATGGCATTAAGAGGAAAAAATAAATAAAAATAAAAAGCCAAGTGTGGAGGCACACATCTGTCATCCCAGCACTTGGGGAGGCTGAGGCAGGAGGATCACTGTGAGTTCTATCTTACATCATCACTGATCTCTTAGGGTTACTACTTTACATATTAAATTTTACCATAGGAGGGTATGCATGGGAAATAAGCGCCGGCTATAAAGACTTTGGCATCATCCAGGTTTGGGACCTCCGCTGGGAGTGTTGGAACACATAACCCCAGGGAAGGGGAGATCGCTGTATTTAAAGGGTGTCCCTGAAGGCAGAGCCTTGGAGGGCCGTCCGCAGCACAGGCTTGTCCCCAAGAGCATCATCATCAGGAATATCTTGCCCCGTCCACAGGCAGGACGCCCCCGAGATGATGGGCAGCCAGGTGACGCACAGATATTTCCGGGACAAGTGACGGAAGCATCTCACTTGTGAGAATGGAGCCAACACAGCGCAGCTCAGAAGCCCGCAGACAGAGAGCAGTGCTGGGGTAGCCCAGTACCTCTGCCCCAGGCTATCACTGCAGAGCGACATCTAGAGCTAAGACGACAAGGCTGTGTCTCCTGTCCGGGCTGTGAAGGCACAGGCCGGCCACCAGCATCCTGCAGTGACACTAGGTATGGAGTCACCTCGGTGCACCAGGGGGACGCATGGGCTGCGGCAGGGGGCTTCTGAGATAAGCGCCCTGTGCACAAAACAGGGAGGGATTCGCTGGTTCACTTCCCAGCCTGTGGTCACTTCCGGCTTCCACGGGCTGTGGCCAGCCGGCGCCCAAGGAGGGGGTCGAAGACTCCTGACCACAGTGCACACGTGCGCATGCGTTACCTCTTCTAAAACCGCACCGCGCCCTCCTACGCTTGGTCACAAAGAGCAGAAAGATGCCTCAGCTGGCAAACGCCAGGAAGAAATCCCTCGCGACAAAATCAGCCAGACCGGAACAGAAAACGGCACCAACAGAGCAGATCTCATGGCCGCAGCTCACAGCCACCTAGCAAAGTCCCCCCAACGGATACCTGGCCCACAGGAGTGAACGCTGCCACCACATCTGTCAGGGCCCCAGGAGCTTCGCGCTGGCCCTTCTCTTGCTACCCACCTAGCTGGCTGAGGTCCCTCTCCCGCCTGCACCCTGCTGGATGGCACACTTCAGCCCCACCTTGCTAAACTTCTCCCGAGGTGTCCAGTGAAAGGACTTTTTCTTCTTGCAGGAGTTTGAGGAGCCACAGCAGCGTCCAGACAGACAGCACTCGGGCAGGAGGCCCCAGAAGTCACCCCAGACTTCTCGGGCACCTTGACTGCCATCTCGCCCTCCCCCCAAAGGTGCACGGTCCTCTGTGAGGCCCCCCGCTGCAGCCCTGAGTCACATCTTGTGACCCCTGCCACTGTTTCTACCTTCAGCCGTGAGGTCCCTACCTGCGCACACCCACGTATGCAAGCACCCACAAGAGGCATGCACAATGCACCCTAGAAAGCGGCTCTCTTCAGGGGCACATACAAGGCATGAGGGAGGCCTTTTTTGTCATGCGTTGTGACCACAACTTGGCATTTCACTAATAAACGCCCCACGAGTGTCCTTAGTTCAAAACTCTAAGGTTGCACCTTGTCCAGCGTCTGAGATGGGAAATCCACCTCAGGACCGGAAGAGAAAGAAGTCCTGGTAGCCGTCAGCTGAGGTCCTCGGGCAGGGCTCACACCGGGCCAGACACAGGGAAGGTACTGGGGTGGGGGGCAGTCAGGGGGCCAGACGGGGAAGCCTGGGCTCGGGGGTTCGGACACCCACTCCCATTCCTCGGGTCAGGGGGCTGTGGCGGAGCAGATGACCTCTCCGGGCCTCGGCTCCCCACTGTGGAGATATAACCACTTCCATGTGGCCGGGGCTCGGGATGATTGACTAGCGTAAGCTAAACAAAGTCTTCAGCGCAGTGTCTGGCTTCTGGGAAGCACTGGGTGACTGCTGGGCCTCTTCAACATTACTATCCGACACACTAACGTCAGCTCGAGATGGATGAAAGGCTTCGACGTAAGCAAAAAAATCAAAAGAAATCATCAATGATCAACTGATCACTGTATCCACCTTAGCGATCGGCAGAGGTCCATTTCACTGATAAGGAAGCTGAACCCAGGATACTTTGTGAGCCCCCCAAAACCACAAGCTGCATGGGGCAAAGATGTCCCCACTTGCTGCCGCGCGCCTGGGGCAGGGCAGATCTCATGGTGCAGGCCATGCCCGGGCCATCAGAGGACCTTCCAGGCTGTAGCAGCGACTGCCGCAGTCATTTTCCTTTGTCCCCCTCTGCAGTTTCTTTCTAGAGCCTTGGGAAGCTACTCAAATCCTTGAGTCTGCAGGAGGTAACCCAGCAGTATAGTCAACAATTAGCAGCAACAAAATAACTAATAATAATAAAAGTGAACGTTCACTTCTTCCTGGGTATAGGTGGACCACAGCCCTGGGGGATGCTGGGAAGCGGGAGTCCCATGCCAGTGCTCCCCGCTTTCTGCTAGCTGCTCTGGCTGCTGGGGGGACCCCAAGCCTTTCGAGCGCTGTATCTGGACCCCGGGCTTCCTCGAGGAGCAACACTGCTCCTGCCCAAAGGGAAGGCAGACCTGGGGGAGGCAGCTCGCCCTTTCCGTGCGCCACACGCTGCTTCTGCATTTGTCCCAAGTTTCTCCAGGGGGACGAGGGCCTGCTTCGGTGACCCCCGGGGCCCTGCCACTCAGTCATCAGACCCCAGGTGGCCTGGGAAGTCTCTGACCCAATGCAGATGCTGGGCTCCAGGAAGAAAGCTCACAACTCTGTGCCATCCTGCTCTGGGCTCCCTGCGAACAGCTGATTTTAATGGCGCTGCTCATTCTGCAAAAGGAAAATGGGAGACGAGACAGCAGCCTTCCATCAAGAGCCCCAGCTCCTCATCCCGCCCTCTCCGGAAGCTACAGATCCAGCGGCCTCTTTCAAACGTCCCAATCATGGCTTCTGGGAGACCATGTGACACAGAAGCCCAGCAGAGAGAAGTCTGGATACAAAACTTTCAGAAGCAGTCCTGTTTGAACCAATATTTCACAAACCAGCTTGCCAAGGGAAAACCTCACTGTGGGTTACGCTAAAAGCAGGTCGCTGGACTGAATAGATAAAGTGACCCCATGGCAGTGGGGGGGACCCCAAAAGGTCCTGTGCAATGTTCCTAAAACCTGGAAAGAGGTGAGGCTACAAAAACCCTTGCTAGGTGCAAAATCCTGGATCCTAGCTACTCACTCCCTTTGTGCTTCTGCAGTATCACACACACACACACACACACACACACACACACACACACACAGAGGGCTGAGCACAGTGGTTGCAACTGGACACAAAGTTCATCTTTGACCGGTTTCCTTTTTTCTATTTTAACTTTTCTCCCTTTGCATTCCCTGTTAGCAAGCGTGCGTAGCCTGTGTGCAAGCACCTTTTCCTCCCAAGCACAAGGTTTAAGAGGGATCTTCTGGAGCAAAGTCGAACCCCAAGAAGATTAAATTAAAACTGCAGCTGTTTTCTCCCACCCCGCTCCCTTGCTTAGGAGCCACAACCTGAAGACTGCAGGCCGCTCAAAAAATCAAAACTAAACAAGACAGAAAGAAACGTGTTTTAAGAAGAACCAGGCCTTAGGTAGCAAGGATTCCCCGTATTGCCAGGCCAGGGAGGGGAAAACAACGCCAAACTTCCTTCTCTGAGGGGCACAGCAAGTGGGGAGGCGCTGGCTCTGAGCAGCTGCTTTGTGCTCCGGGCAGCACGGCCGCGGGGGCTGCGCCCCACCAGCCTCGCGCCCGGCGGGCGGGCACAGCCAGGCACCGGAGGTGACCACGGCAGCCAGGCCGGCGGCTGGAAGCACACGCGCTCCGCCCGCCCGCCGCGTGGTGGAGCCACAGCGCCATCAAGTGGCTGCTCGGGGAATGCCATGCTGGGGCCGGCTGGGGCGTGGGGAAGAAGTCTGGGGTTCCAGGCTCCTTTACCCTCCTCGGGGGAGGGTCTGAGCCGGCCAAGCTGTCACTCCAGAAGCCTGCAGGCAGCGCCAGCTGTCCAGACACGCTACACTCCCAGGACTAGCCTGGAATTGGCTGCCCTAAAAGATGCTCTGAGCTCTTGCCCCTTGCACCGTCGCAATCCCGGACCCACCTTCTCCAGCGGAAGCTTGCTCAGTTAGTTCTCAACAGCTTAATTTCCAACACAAGTGGCGCTGAGCAGAGGGGACAATTGAGGGACTCAGCACCCGGCCCGATTTTCCATGTCATACCTCTGGGTCGTGACTGACCTCTCTCGGGTAACTGAAACTACAGCTATGGGGGGACGGCCTGACTTACTAGTAAGAATATGACAGCAGGAAATGGCCGCAAAGGCAATGGGGCGCGTGTCTATGCCAGTTCCTTTGTGCACGCAATCTTGTTTGACCTTCAGTATGACCTCAGGATACAGGCTGTTAGGAGTCTTGTGTAACAGAAAAGGCAGCACCCTCAAGTTAAACACCTCGCCCAGCTCCGTCAGCTGGAGAGAGAGCGCCAGGCCTGGATCCTAGCGCTGAGAGCTAAATCCTGTGCTTAGACCATCCTTCCATCCAGCGACCGCCTCCCAGGAGTGACGCTTACGCCCCTCACCCCGTGCTGGTGATTGAACCCGGCTGTTCTCCCTGAGCGGCCACTCCAGCCTTTTAATTTTTTGAGACACTGTGTCGCTAAATGGCGAAGTTGGCCAGCCTAGGTTTGAACTTGGTATCCTCCTGATTCAGCCTTCCGGAGTGCCAGGATTACAGATCTGCACCACCACTTCCGGCTAGAGAGGCAGTTTCTTTAAAAGCAATGACACTGTGAAAACACAGCTTGGTCGAAGGCGTGGTGAGCCCCCGTCACTGAGGGGGCTGCAGCCTCCCGGTCCCCAGGGTAGAGCTGCCTCTGCTCATCAGACCCCGACCCTCAGCAGCGGCTTTCCTGACATGGCTGGCATTGTCCCTCCCAGCCACTGCTCCACATCCAGCTCGGCCTTGAAATGCTTGTGCTCAGGTCTCTCGATGATACTCCAACCCTCAGCTCAGGGGGCTCCAGCTCTCCTGCACCCCTCCGGAAGCCTGGCGTTTCTCACTCCTGGACCCCCCTCTGTCTCCCAGCATCCGCACACCGTACTCTCCTGGTTCCTTGGGTGGGGAAGGGGTGTAACTGGGATTGGACTAAGGGCCTTTGCACTGTATTACATCCCCAGTCTTTGTTTGTTTGTTTTTAGTCAGACAGGGTCTCACTAAATTACCCAGGCTGGGCTTGAATGTGGGATCCTCCTGGGTCAGCCTCCCAGAGGAGTACAGATGCGTGCCACCACTTTGGGCTCTGGTTGCCTCTTCATCTCTGGCTACTCTCTCTGTCTTCCTCATCCGTCACCTGCTCTTTGAGTGTCCAGGGAAGCAGCGAAGAGGATGACCACAGGGACAGCCGGGAGCAAAGCTCCACCCCTGAGACCGCGAAGGGCTGGTGGAACCATCCGCAAACCGGCAGCCTCTCTGCCCCCTTTTATCTGCCACACAGCTGAGGTCACAGGAGGAGAAGTTATCAAATGACCAGATGAGACCACTTGACGCTTGGCACAGGGCAGCGCTGCCTGATGGCTGAGGTCCTTGCCAGCCCGGGCTGTAGACCACCTCGCTCTCTCTTCCTGGGTGACCGGATACTACTTCTGTCACCTGTAGAATCACATCACCCATGGGTCCCTCTGAGGGACGCCTCATGGTGAGACTGGCTCTTCCCAGCCCCTCCAGGATGCTGCCTGGCCCCCTCAGAAGTTTTGGGGCAATTTCGGAACAAAGACACTAACTATTCAGCATCAGAACAAGAAAGCCAGGCTTCACCCTGAATCCGGCCTCCTCATCTGCTGCCTGAAAACTTTACCCAGAATCCATAGGCCACACCGGAGCTGCCCTCAGCCCTCGGCCTCTGCTGGGCTGGGTCCCTGTGCTGAGGATGACTCGCTCCCAGTCGGGTGAATGAGCCCCTCAAACCCGGCTCAGATGGAGCTGTGTCTCTGCTCAAAGTCCTGCAACATGCTTCCTTCTCCATGGGTGCAAAGATCAAACACAAAGCTCAGGCCAAGAGCCCACTTCACTCCTCAACAACCTCCTGCAAGAAACGCCCCAAATAGGCTCCTAGCATCTTCTCTGCCTTTGCCCTACACACACCATTCGCATCCCTTTCTCTGCCAATCACCTTCAATGCCGGGTACCAATGTCTCCTCCTCTTGGAAGCCCTCCAGAATGCTCCTTCATGGTTTAAGAACTGGGTAGATCCCATGCACAGCACCATCTGAACCCTGTCACCCAGTTAGCAGTGAATTCCCTGTCTCCTGAGCTATGTGGGAGGCACTCTAAGAACGCAGGCATTGTGAAAAGCAGCAAAATACAGTGGTCAAAGGGTAGGTTCAGGAGCCAGACACCCAGGAGACAAATACCAGCCCAATCTGTGCTTCGCCATCTGGAGGTCAAGCTGCGTCGCCTACAGAGGTCTGCTCCCCATGGGACAAGGATGGGCCTTCCCTCAGGCAGGGGCAATTCGGCACCTGACGGTCACCAAGGGAAACCAAATAGGAGTCTCATGTGCAAACTTAAATGTTCCAGCAGCAACATGAAGTAGTAAAGAGAAACAGCTGAAATTAAAACACGGCAGCGGGGACTAGGGACAGAGCCCAGGCCTTCCCACTGAGTCGCAGCCCACCCCGCTCACGTTTTCATTGTGAGACAGGGTTTCCGTAAGTTGCTAAGGTGCCCAGGCTGGGCTCAAACTTGTGATCCTCCTGCCTCAGCTTCCCAAAGTGCTGGGATGACAGGTGTGTGCCACCATGCCTGGCTTGAAATTCATTTTACCAGTGTACTGTATTTAACTCAACAGAACTCACATTTCATCAATGCAACACACAATCGCTATTTTTTTTTTTAATATTCCTGGGTCATTTTGGTACTTTCTGTAGAAGTCTCTGCAGTCCAGCATGCATTTTAACACACGCGCCTCTGAAGCGCTCTTGGGCCACAAGTGCGGAGGCTGTGGTGCCACTGAACCAGGCCGCCAGGAAGCTCCCGCCGGCCTCCTCCGGGCTGTGCACCTCGCCCTCTTCTCCTCTGGTAATTTTACTCGTGATCCTTGCAGTGGAGCAAATCAAACACACAGCGGGCTGGGCCGGACACAGCCCTCTCACCAGGGTCCGGCACCGCGTTCACCAGGTACCGCCCACTGCCTGACCCGGCCCCTCAAGGACATGCACCTCTCTGCGGCTGTTCTAGAGGACAGTCAGACATTCGGGTCCCCTCCTGGCTCCCTGTGGATTCAGGGAGCTGTCCCTCCTTGCCAGGACCTGCGTGCCCTACAGGGTGCTGTGAAGTAAGATGGAGGACAACTGAACACAGTCGCGGAAAAAGACACTTTCAACACAGTCTTGGCAACTCTTGTGTGGCAGCCACCCATGTTCACTTCTCGTGACACACAAAGTATTTTTTTTTTAACCTGACTCAGAGTAAACAATTTGTAATAGTCTAGTTAATACGCTCTGGGCAGTGGTAAGGTGTTGAATCTCACGATCTCAATCTCAAACTCTGTCTGTCTGTCTGTCTGTCTGTCTCTCTCTCTCTCTCTCTCTCTCATACAAGGGATTGAACCCAGGGCCCTCACACTGAGTTACATCCCAGCCCCTTTGTTTTTTGATTTTGAGACAGGGTCTCGTTAAGTTGCTAAGTCACCCAGGCTGGGCTCAAACTTGCAATCTTCCTGTTTCAACCTCCCAGAGTGCTGGGATTACAGGCGTCCGCCACCAGGCCCAGCTAATATTTTCCTTCTCTGTGATGCTATAACAGTGACGGCACATGGTGGGGGCTGTGATAAACTGTTTGTGTGCCCCCCAAGTCCTAGAACTGAAATCTTAGCTGCATCGCTAAATGCTCAGAGGTGCTGGATGGAAGTACTTGCCCTCTCTATTCTGACCGCCTCTGAGGGTACCGTGCGCCAGCACAGAGGACCTCGGCATCCCGACAGCATCGTTGTTTAGCTCTCCCTCAGAAACAGGCACTCCTCTCCACGGCCAGGCTGACTTCCATAACGCACCCAAGTTCCCCCAGTCAGCACAACCTGCTCAGAATACATTCCTTGTATGGCAAATACTAATTGCTCCACTGAAAATCAAGCAGGGGGTGGGCGTTCCACGCATGCCGGCTGTACAGCAGATACTCAAGGCGCCACCCCGCTGCACAGTTGCAGTCCGGGCAAGGGGCTCCATGGCATGACCCAGAGGCCACGGGACACCAAGTAGCCTCTGGCTCCCTCTGGGTTTCTCTGTCGTTGTTGGCCCCTGGCTCTGGCCTGACCAGCACTGCATGCTGGGGGCTCTGGGTGGGAAAGAGGCCAGCAGCAAGGGGAGGAGCAGGGGCAGTACCATGGGTATCCGAGGCCAGCAGGCCCACAGTTCCACTCAGGCCAAAAGGCGTGAGATCCACGCCTATCACACCCCAGCCGTGGCCTCGGAGACGGTCCAGGGCAGTTCAGCCCGCCACTGCTCTCACCAGGAAGACACAGACGATGCCGGGTCCACCTTACACACGCCATTAAGTGACAGTGCGCAGCTGTACGCCTGCAGGACACACAACCTCTGATCCCACCTCCCCTGGCCAGGGTGAGGGTGCAGGAGCAGAGGCCCAGCCCCCATTGGTTCTGGATGAGACGGTGCGAAGTCCTCAGGGACCACAGGGACATCTGAGCTGGCCGTGAGCCACCACGCAGCCTAGTTCTCATTTCCCCAAAGGCCCCAAGTGACCCCAAATCCAAAAGAGGCATTGAATGGATGCTTCACTATTACAGGTTTTTAAAAATCTAGAGCTTGGAAGAAAAGGTAAGGGACTCTGCGTTCAGCACCCCTCAGGCCAAAGAAACTGCTCCAGGACCAAGGCAAAGAACAATGCGCTTTAGCAGAAAGCCAGGAGTCCTGTTTATATATGAATGTAAAAAACAAAACTGGGGAGAAGGAACGAAATCTCCTTAGAGAAGAACTCCCAGTAGTGTGTGCGATTCCTTCCCCTCCAGGAATGTGGTTCCCCCCTTCCTGCTGAGTCACCAGGGGACTCTCTTCTAATGACCAGAAGAAGCGAAAGAGAAAAAACAGCAAAGGAGAGGCCTGGCAGACACTCATGACCCGAGGGATGGAGGTCACCAGTGCTAAATCACACGGGCGTCGTGGAGTGTTATGGTCCTTCGACAGCTGATACACAGAAGGACCACTAGGTGGCGACAGGCCATGGGATCCCCCCGGGGTCTGAGAGAAAGGACTAGAGGTTCCTCAAATCTGAAGACTTGTTTCTGGGTGGTGCTCTTCACCCCCAACTAGTTCCAGGCAGCCCACCGCAGTGGCTAACCTGCTGACCAGGGTGACCACAAGGCAGCCTGTGTCGTGAAGAGCAGGCTGGGGAGCCGCTCAGACATGATCAGGTTTTACCTCTGCTTCTCTTCGAGGTGGTTTTCACAGTCAAGGGAATATTTAGGATCAACTGCTTTAAACCTTCTCTAGGCTAAAATACCAGAGCCCTGAAATGAGAAAGGAACAAAGCCGTCGCGCAGAGCGTGTTGTGTGTGTAGAACAGACTCCACTGTCTTCCGAGACGGCCACAGAGCAGAGAGACGGGGCTTCCCAGCCATGAGCAAGACCTGGGTCGCTTGTTTTCCCAAGAAGCTGACGGCCTCTGCCCCCTGCACAGAGGAACTGCCTTCAAGGGGGCTGGCAGAGCCACGCACAGCTTCAAATACGGTGCCAATTGTCTCCAAATGCCAGCACGCCACTCCTGGAGGGGAGGTGAGAAGAGGGGGCGCCAGCCTTTCTTTCTAGTCTGGTGGGGTCCCTTCACCAGCAGTGTCACCAGGCAGCTGTTGGAAACACTAGCTCCTGGGCCCTGCGCCACAGCTACTGGGTCAGAAACCCCAGGGCACAGGACCAGTGTCTGTGCTCCCAGACCCTCCAGGTGGTGGGGATGTGTCCAGGTAAGGACCACGGCTCCCAGTATTCCAAGGGCCTCCGTTACTCCCAGTGCACACCGCCCTGCTCAGGCCTTCCTGGATGCCACCTTTATGGACCTGCTCTTAGGTGGATCACAGGCCAACGTAGCAGAAGGTGACAGAAAGGACTCTGAGCTTCAGAATTCCCTGTGCAAAGATCAACATCCTCAGAGGTGTTCTTGGGGGACCCGTCATCCCAGGCGTCTGCTGGTAGCAGTGATGGTGCACAGATGTGATCTGCAGAGACCTGCTAGACCCAGGAAGCCGCAGCCTCCTCCGCACCATATCCCCTAGCAACGGCATCCAGATGACAGCAGAGTGTTTTATCCCAGCTTTGTCCGTGGCTTTCTTCATTTTCTACCTTTATTTTCATTAACTCATACAAATAATGTTTTTGAACTGTCCTAATTCTCTTGCACTAAACATAAAATTTTAATACTTTGCCAAAGCCACATGACGGTTCTAAAGCAATGTCCAAACGAGGCAGGAAAAGGGAGAACTAGATTTTTCCACTTTTTCAGCCTCGCTTTGGTGAATTTGTGGATGTGCCTGCAATGACAGATCTTGGTCACTAGAGGGCACCATAATCCAAGAGACTGGTGGCACCAGAGCAGTCCTTGGGCTGGCTGCTCTGCAGAGGTACCCGCTCAAGAAGGCAAAGGATGGTGCAGATGTCAAAACCACCAGAGCTGCAGGATCTGCAGGAGACAGCCCCCCTCCCCAGCTTCACATCCCCCCACACCCAACTGTCCACATTCATCTGCAGGGCTGGTCAGTAAGCAGCGGAGGACACAGAGCAGACCCACAAACACATTGCCTGTCTCTTCCATGTCCCGAGTCCCACTGTGTGCCAAGTGCTATGAAGACGAGATTGTGCTGCTGAACCTGTGATGCTGTCCTGGTTAGTTTTCTCTCGTTGCTGGGACAAAACACCTGACACCCAAAGTTAAAAAGAGAAAGCTTTATTTAGTTCACAGTTCGTGAAGGTTTCAGTCTATAATCAGCTGGCTCCAAGGCAGGGTGGCATGGCACAGGGGTAACAGTTCAAGGAGGCAGAAGACAGAAAAAGCAACAAGAACAAAAAAGAGGGGACTAGCCGGGCGTGGTGGCGCACGCCTTTAATCCCAGCACTCGGGAGGCTGAGGTAGGTGGAGCGTTGTGAGTTCGAGGCCGGCTTGGGCTACAACGCGGCGCAAGGCTGACCTGAGCTACATAGTGCGACCCTGCCTCAAAAAAAACCAGGGCTGGGAGTTTGGCTCAGTGGCTTAAGCTCCTGCCCTGGCAGGCGCAATGCTGTGAGTTCAATCCCCGGTGCCGCAAAAAAAAAAAAAAAAAAAAAAAAAAAAAGAGGGGACTCTCTTTTCCTCCCTTAGGTTGTAAGAAGGCTATCCGCCCTCCTGCGGGTGTAGCACTCACACCACCTCTGTGCCCTCCTCTTGCACAGCTCAGGATGTTTACAAAGTGAAAATCCTGGCCCCCTGCTGGGTCACTTAAACTTCTCAAACTGACCCAGTGAACAACATCCTAGAAAGGTGAGGGCATGTACTCTACACCCTAGGATGTAGAACTGCTGGGTTACCTAGTTAAACTTCTAGACCTCTGAAGCTGACACAATGTGTCGACCGTAACAGATGTCTAGCAAACATTTCTTCCGCACATGCGCACAGGGCCTCATTAGCACCACATCACCAGCACTGGGTGAGGCCAGTTGCCGCTTCACAGATGAGGAAAGTGAGACCCCAGAGCTCACAGCGACTTCCAAGGTCAGGTGTCCAGACCAGTTAGTGGCAGAGCTGAGAGGCTCAGCTGAGCCTAGGGTGGCTTCTGTTTCTGTGCAGCACCTCCCAAAAGGCAAACATGACCCTATTCTCAGGAGCCCCGCCTGTGATAATCCGGAGCTGGCTTGAACCCAGAGCAAACGCAGTTGACTGAGCTCCAAGTGAGTCTAGGGGAGCTTGGGGTCCTGCCAGGCACAGGGGGAAAAGCACCCCCTCGGGGGCTACACTGTGCTCCTTGCTGCCCCTGCCAGTTCTTAAAAATGTGTGGGACCTGTGCAGCTCAGGGCGCAGTTAGACCTGCTGCTGGGTACCTGCAGGAGGCAAGGTGGATGGAGCGCATATTTGCTCATGTACCTGGGTCTGCACACACATGCCTGTGTACTGATGTCCCCGCCTCCAGAGGGGCCATGGGAGACCAGCCTACCTCTCCCCTGCACCTTCTTCTGGTCACAACGGCCAGTCCTCCACCCCCAGCCCGGGTGGGCAGCCCTTGCTCACTTCCAGCACTGTCCCTTCCCAAACTGACCCGGGACAAGCAAGACAGAAGCAGGCACCTTGCCGCCAATCCACAGGGCCTTGCGTGCAAACACAGCAGGTAGGGAGGAAGCCCCGGCAGCGCCCCGTCCCAGGGATCCAGGGAGCCATGGCTACCCAGGCACGGCTGACACCCAAGCCACCAGGCAGGACCACCCTGTGAAAGTGATGCCACAGGGACCAGGCACCGGTCTTTTTAACTACTCCACTTTACAACAGAAAACCTTGGCAAAATACGCTTGCTCTGCTGGCCTTAATCTTCTGGCCTTAACCATTTCGTTCTATCAGAAACTTTCTGTCAATAACAATCTCCCAAAATTATGGCTCCCTGGCAGGGAACAACAATCCGTCAGTCTTCCCCACATCCACGAGAACAGATATGCCAGAACCCATTTATGACCCAAATGGCATACGTGGAATATACAGAACTATATTCTTTGCCTTGAAGGACAGAATCCATCTAACTCGCAATGCAGTATGCAGCAGGGTCAGCCTTGGGGCAGATGTGGGAAAGTCCACTAGTCACCCTCATCCCCAACTTGGCAAGGCGCTGAGGGTGTGGCATGGAGTCCCAGGGCTGAACTCCGGGCAGAGAGCTGGGGCCACTCTTTGGGGTGCTGTGTCCAGTAAGGGCTCAGTCCTGGGTGGGGGGTCATGACAACCCCAACCCTGAAGCAGTGTTGGACAGAGGTTGAGACTCTAAGAACAGAGAAGCCCGTGGGCTGGGGACCTGAAGCCCCAGGCTGGCTGTCCCAGGAGCCACAAGACACAGGCAGACACCTGTGAAAATATTTTCATTTCGTTTAAAATCAGCAGAATAAAAGAACACAGTTTTAGGCTGATGATGGCTTACCATGTCACATTAATGTATTCATGTTTACACCAACACAGTTGTAAAATCAAACTTCCATTTTGTTGTTTTTTTTTTTTCCAAGTAGGAAGGGGTATAAAAAAGCAGAGGTGCCCAGGACCTGCGGAGATCAAAGCCCTGAGCATTCCTGGAAGCAGCCAGGGCCCCAAAGCTGAAGGAGCCAGGCACTTTACCATGGCCCCCCAGGAACCTTACTCTTTGACTGTCAGGGGGTGGCTACTGCACCCACCAAACCAGGCCAGAACATTCCACATTGCTTCCCACTGCCAGGAGACCCTTTTAAAATTATGTCCCTTTCAGACAGGTTGTTATCTAATCCTGGAGGGGCCCTGGGCTGGATGATGTCACAAAGTTAGGCTCCCTGACATATAATGTGTTTGCATCCTGATTAAACCCATCATAAGTTGAGATGTCATGAGTGTGGGAAATGCATTTAACACAGCTAATCAAGGGTACATCCTAGCCTAGCAACACAGCCCTAGGATTGCAAGCTGGGAGCTTGTATCACCGGACAGAACCATGGAACCAGTCCAGGTAAAGGTCTAGCATCAAAACTCCAGGTGCAGTTTCTACTGAATCCATATCACTTTTGAGCCTACGCAAGGCTTAAAAACCCTAAGTCCAAGTACCCTAAATCAGGGACCATCTGAGCCTTGTCCTGCGACAAACCCATTGCAAAGTTCCCAGGCTACCTGAATTCCAAGGTTTACGCACCATAGCAATATTCACACACACATACACACACAAAAAAAACACACCATTTTAAGGAGCTCAAAGGGTATGGTATAGAGGCACAAGCGCACCCACAACATTGTGCAACCATCACTCCTTTCTAGAACTGAAGCACGACCATCTTCCAAAAGGACACTGGACTCACTCATCATTCGCCACCCACCCTACCCCCAGCCCCCGGAACCTCTCACCTACTTCCTGCCTTCACTAATTTGCTTCTTCTGGGTATTTCACATGCATGGAATCAGGTGCCAGTGGCCTGATTCATCCTCACCCAACGTCTGCACAATTCGAGCATGGCATAGCACGGGTCTGTGCTTCGTGCCTCTTATGGCTGCGTGACATTCCACCGCATGCCATCGTTCACTTTCTATTTGCCCCTTTACAGGCACGAGAGCACTAGTTAGGGAGGCCTGAGACCTCTCTGACTGATGTCACTGGTGTTTAGCTAGGTAACGGGTGTGGGTCCTGAAAAGACGGTAACTAGGTGATCACATTTCCACCCCACAGAAGGCACTAGACCAGATCCGCGCGTGCACACACACAGGCGCACACGCACACACACACACACACACACACATACAGATACATGCGTTCTCTCTATTTCGGGCCTATTCTCTTTATCTCCCCTCTCTTGTATCATTCAGGGTCCTGGGCAGTGGGTGCCGAATCAGCCCTTAGATCAGGGGGTTCAGAGGCAGCCAAGCGAGCCCATCTCTCCTGGCTTGGCAATGAACAGCCCCTCAGCTGGGGCTCTGACCAATGCTGGCCGCTGGGCCTGCTGCGTCTCCTTCACCAAGAGGTGTGTGAAAGGGGGACGGGTCTCAGAAAGGGGAAGGTAGGGAAGAGAGGAGAGTGCGATTCCCCATGAAAGAAGAAGGACTAGGAGGCAGGCGGGAGAAGGCACAGGAGGGACAGGTCAGGAGAAGATGACCCACTTGCAGTTCCTTCCCCAGTGACCAAGAAGCAGAGGATTGCTTACAGAGTGCTTTGGAAGAAGACCGTGAGATACCGAAGATAAAGGACCAGGTGACGCCCTTCTCCCCACCGACCAATCACAGGCATCCAATGCTGCGGCAGTAAGCACAGCTTGCTGAGAGCACCAGGAAAGGACGGCACATTTCTTCCCCTCTCCCCAGCCTCTCCAGGGGTCTTGAGGAATCAGCTAAGGTTGGGACCACCAGATGCAAGACTCAAGTCCATTCAGGTGTCCCTACGACTTAAAAATTGTAAAGGCACAACCATATACAACTCTGTACTGTGGTCTTGTGGAAAAGAAGGAAAAAATGTGGAAACCCCCAGGCCAAGCAGTGGGGTCTGGTTAAGGAAACTGACCCAGACTCACTGCTCCTCAAGCACTGCGAGACATTATCGAGGTCGGCTAGCACACAGGAACGGGCTGATGGACCAGTGGGGAAGAAGGGACATACGGAGAACCAGCCTGATGGCTCCAGCATAGCAACGTGACATGGACATCAAGACTAAGGCTTCGAGGACACACTGGATGCGTCATATCTTTAGGCCACTGTCAGCTTTCCCAACCTCCTGACGCTGTTCCAATATTGAGATATCACGAGAAAATCACTAATGACCTCAGCATTATTCACTCACAACTTGTCCTTCCTGACTCTTCCCAATCTCCTCTCCTTTCACAAAAGTAAGTCCTCAGAAGAGCTCTTCTGGGGTGGAGTGAGGTTGCTACCACACGTGTCCATGTGTACCCACACAAGTGCACCCTACACGGGCATGCACTCTGCAGTTCCACTTAGGGACTCTCAAGGCAGGGCTACTGGGGGAGGCCAGGCCATCGGCACGAGAAGGACAATGCAGCTTCTCTCTTTCAAGAGGTGTTGGCTGACCACTCCAGCCTCCCGAGCCCGCACAGGGTTAGGAGAGGGGAACCCTCTAGCCTGCCTGGAAGGAATCCCATGCAGACCGCTCACTGCCATCCAACTCTCCTGGATCCTTCCAGCAAGGGGAAGATAGGAGAGCATCCCCAGGGACTGTGGGGGAGACCTAGAGCTTTGGCTTTCTCCTTTGAGCATCTCCCCAAAATTCTGCACTTGAACCTGAGCCTGGAAAACTGCTTCATGGAACAAAGAGTCCTCAAGTTGCAGCTGTGTGCCAGGAAGGTCCAGGGACAGACCGGAAGAGTCTTCAAGACTTCAGGACCTGGAGCTGGGGAGTGAGAAAGAAGAGGATAAGGAAGCCAGGGTGCCCCTGGGCAGCCCCCAGGCTGTGCCTGCACACTGTTCCCTGGCCAAGCCTCAGGGCCTCCATGTCAGAATACACCCAGCCCGGCCACCCACCTGCAGCAAATCCACACTCCTCATACTGCTGCCCAACACAGCTCCCATCCTCCTACGAAACAGCCCACTGGAGCAAAGGGTAAAGAGCAAGGAGAAACACCAGTTAGATAAAAAGACTACACAAAGTCAATACTCCTCCATCATTCTGTTAAGCAAATTATGATATCCATTTCCCAGTGCCAGCATTAACAAAAAAACACAGAAACAAGGGTGTAGGAAATGTGGGAAAAAAAATGAAAAGGTTAAGGACAAAATGGGAATCCAGCTATGTGCCCTAAGGTTACGATTCTGCACAACTCTAACACAAGGCAGAAAGAAAAGATCACCAAGTTAGACATCGCGCACTTCCTCTTAGATGAGAAACCTAAAATATAAACAGATAAATGAAGTCAATAAACGAGAAATGATAAGAAACTAGAAGGTTTAACTCTTGGCATTGGAGAAGAAGATCAGGGGAAGGGAAAGTAAAATGGAGAAAGGGGTTGAAGAGATTGCAAGTGACCAAGAGATGTTCCATGCATGTTCTAATCTCCTAAGATGAGCCTCGCTATTCCGTTACTAACACGCACTTAAGAAGAGAGAGACCCTTGGATGCATATACAAATGCAGGCAGTCTAGTGATAGGCAAAGATGTTCTAAATAACAAATCTGATTTCAATAGCAGCAGAGATGGTCCCTACAGCACTTCTGGGAGATGTAGGCAGAGAAATCAGACCCTCCAGGAATCCAGCCTGCAGAGCCCCTTCCTCAAATCGAACCAGTACTGAAACCAGTATCTGCCACCATCTTACCTGCCCCTGCCCCTGCCCACAGGTTGTGACAGACCATGGCCCCTGAGACCTCCTGACCACCAGATGAATGATCTGCTGGCTGCTTGCCTCGGAATAAACCTTCCCACCTTTTCTGAGCACCCCAGGAACCCAGGCATTATTGCACCCAGGACTCTCCCCAAGGCTGAGCATCCCCAGCACACCCAGGTCTATGCGCCTGGTCCTTATTCGCCCCTTAGATGACTCATCTCACACCTCTGCTCCCAACTCCTAGCTGGGGGCCCTTGAGATTCTGGGGTTGCATCAACTTCACTGTCTTTTCTGCTGCCAAGCCAGACATTTCATACCCATTTACTGAATGCATAATCGGCCTCTCCATCCTCTCCCCTGGACTGGTGTTGAGATGGCCAGGAGGAAGGCGCTGGGAAAGAAGCAAATGAGTTGCTCAATTTTTATATACAACCACCTCAGAAATTGATTGGGAAAAAGAGAAATCAGTCACAACACGGGAAGACTGGGGGAGGGGAGGGAAAACCCCACGCCCCCCCAGACCCTCTTTGGGGTAGCAAGAACAGTGCGACAGGAGAGGAGGGGTAGACTCAGTCCCAATCTTACACTTACTTTAACTGCCAGGAAATAACCCTTCTCCATCCATTATTCTGACTTAATTAAACCACGAGGCTCAGAAAGAAGGGACCAAGTCCTTAAACCAGTTGGCAAGGTGGGAAGCGAGGTCAGGAAGCCTGGGCAGGAAGTGCTTCCCAGACCCCTGAGGGCAGCGCCCACCCTGGCACAGAACAGCCACCATGTCTGAGGGCAGCACTATTGCCCAGTGCTTGGAGCCCTGCCTCTGGGGCACATGACTGGGTTTTAGGGCATCGCTTAATAGCTGTGGGATCTGCACAAAGTCACTTATCCTCTCTGGGCCTCAGTTTCCCCCCTGGGAGAATAGATAATAACCATGCCTACCTACTAGGTCCCTGTGAGTAGTACAAGTGCCATTATGTGTGTTTATGTGACTGAGCACCCGTACATGTATGTGTGCACATGCACAGGTATGCGGCTGTTAACACCAAGTGTGACCTTGTGCAGGCAACTGCTAGGATTACCCAGTTCCGCTAGCACCTCTTCCGGATGCTTCACCGCAGCCCAAGTCACAGCAACCTCGACAGTCTGGAGCTGATTCCTCAGAACGTCAGAGGCAGTGCGAGGGGGACCAGCCAGGCCCAGGGTCGTCCTAGTGGGATCCGGCCTGAGTCTGTCACTGCAGATGGCCACAGCCCACAAAGACTGCCCAGCTCTGCTCCTGATGGCAGGTGGTGGCAGCTCACAGTTGCCCTCGGAGCCTACGAGGGCCGTGAGGGCAGCTGTCCTGGGGAGGACACCATCAAGTGGCAGGCACTGCTCTTCCTGGGCTGCTGGCCCTGCTGCTCACAAGAACACAGATGAAGTCACCAAGGACTCCAGGGTCAGCCCAAGGGGAGACAGTGGTTCTGCCAGAAGACAAGGGTGGCAGCCACCAGCCAGGGGTCTGCAAAGCCCTCGGTTAAAAAATAGCCATAGTGAGAAGCAAAAGTGAGTCACTGGGTCGGGAATGCGCATCAAGGAGCCAGGGGATCTCTGGAGAACATGAAATGATGGCGAACTGCTTCGAGGCTGGTCTGGGGGCGTCCAGTCCCCACTTCCTCACACAGCCTCCAGACATGCGCTCTCCATTCCCGTCCTTCTCCGCAGGCCCAACAGAGCTGCCGCCAGCCCTGAGACACCTCTGTCTCAAAGCAGCTCATCCAGGCACGCTGAGCGGCGAACAAGCAA
The DNA here is from genome assembly GCA_004363535.1 of Dasyprocta punctata. Taxonomy (NCBI): domain Eukaryota; kingdom Metazoa; phylum Chordata; class Mammalia; order Rodentia; family Dasyproctidae; genus Dasyprocta; species Dasyprocta punctata. The sequence continues at coordinate 26,132 of RJWM01027533.1, forward strand.
AACCAGGGCCTCCCAGGGCCCCCAAATCACAGCTGATCTTCCTTAACTCCCAGGGAGGGGGGCTGTCTTCTCCCTCCCTCAAGGAACAAAAGGGACAAAGCACAGGTTCCCCCAAACCTGCCTCTGATCAGCTGTCCCAGGAACTTCCACCAAGCTAAGTGTCCTGTTCATCTCCAGCCCCTCCTAGGGGCCCACATTCCCAGAACAGAGGCAGCGGGTCTCCCGCACCAGAGTCCCCCTGCCCGCCCCCACTCCCTGCCCTGACCTCCCTAAACAAAGGTGCTTTTCTCCCTGCTCCTCAGGGTCACCACATTTTCCTCAGACCTGGGCTTGTTTTATTTTCTGCTCGGGCCCATCTTGGCTTGCCCTCCCCAGGCACCCCCCGTCCCCAGGAGACAAACCCTGTATTGTTTTCATAGACCTAATAAATGACATCGCTCCGCCACCTCCTGCCACCAACTCCTTGGCCCTCTCAGCCTTTCCTGTCTGAAGTCTCCCTTGTGCTAAATGTCTCCCTCCCCTAACCAAAGAGCCAGAGCCTTTATATCATTGAGAGTTGGGGGGGAGAACCTACTTGTGCCAAATATGTCCCCCCTACATGCT
>RJWM01027534.1:0-26722 GCA_004363535.1 Dasyprocta punctata
TGACTATTTGGTTTCTTAATTACTTCATCTTTAGTGACAGCTCACCCATAAGCATACCAAGAAACTGGTGGTCCTCAAAACACAACAGAATTGTTATCTTTTAAACAAAACTTCCTCTTCCCCAAGAATCACCTTATTGTTTTCCCCAAGAATCACCTCATTGTTTTCTTTGGCCAAACCTCTTAGAATGGTGTAGTGTTGCTGTATCCATTCCTTCATTTAGTATTAAAAATAATAAAACCCAACAAAACAAAATAGATTAAATCCAATCAAAACAAAGCAGTGAAACTGGTACAGAACTTCAAAGCAGGATAATAGGAAAACAACAATAGCTACTATAGTATATCTAGTTATCTTCACAATAGCTGTGCATTCCATCAGATCTAGCAAAATCAAACCAAAACAAAACAGAATAAAACCAATCCAAACAGAATACTGAATAAAGCAAAACAATTAATCAGAACAAAACAACACAGTGAGAACTATACTGAACTTCAAAAATGAGATAGAAGGAAATTCCCCATATCTGCTACATTGCATACTGTTTTCCTCCTTATTGATGCTCAGACCACCAGCCCCAGGCCTGCAAAGTCAACCAAACAATACAAGTATTCAGTTGCTTTTTGTACCTCAGTTGCTATTGATTCAGCTTGTCCTTGGAACCAGCCAGTGGCTTGAGGGGGGCATGGAGTTTGGTAGCCTCACGGGAGGTGCTATCTGACTTTTCTCTTCCTGAGCCCTGCATGGCTTGCATGGCTTACCAGAAGGGCTGGCTAGTTGTTCAGCTCCTTTCTGCTAACTCTTAACCCAACAGTCAATAACCTGCAAACTGGCTTATATCCTGAACCCTCAAAACCCTGTGTGAACATTTATTGCCCCTCAGACATCTAGTTTTCTCTTCACTGTATCCATTTTCATCTACTATATTTTGCACCAAATGTGAAACTATTTTTATCAACACTTTAACTTTTAGTTTTATTCCTGACCAATGAGAAGCACAGGTTTATCCACATCCAAAGTAAACAAGGTTATATGTTTTTCTTCTTGTTGCTGCTGATAAAGCTCCTACCAGCTTCCTGCACTAGACCGCCAGGTGAAACTCTGAACAATAATGCCAGTCAATTAAAAAGATGGCAGTTAAATTAAAAACCACTGGGCTGAGTAACTCAGAAGAGCCAGGAAAACCAATCCAGTTTTCACAGAGACATGGCAAACAGCCTAGCCTGAGGGCACTCAAGCCTTTATTTTCTGTAGTTTCAATAGCTCTTTATGGGGAAGATATCTTTTACTGTTTAGTCTTTAAGTTGTCAACCACTTAACAGTAAGTCTTGACCTAAGAGAAAGAAACAGTAGGAAATTTCACCTAGACAGAAAGTTCCCTTGATAAAACAACTCAGGTCAAATAACTCTGAAACTCCCATCCCTAAACTGAAGGATAATAGAGTCACATTTTCTCAATTTTGTTTGTCACCAATCTTTTATGATATATTGGCATATATAATAAATAGGTCTCTCACTCATTCTGCTCTGAGAAACTTCCCCACTGGAAAAACTATTCTGTCTCATTTAAAATGCTACAATCATCCCTCTTTGGTGATTCTTAACCAATGCCATATTGAGAATCTCCTGTGGAAGTTTTAGAAATATTGCTGAAATGGTCTTGCATCTAAATGCTTTATTTCGGTAGGTCTGGGTGAAGTCTGAGTTCTTTGCATTCTGTAGAATTTCCCATGGGATTTTTTTTCTTAAGTGTAGCAAGTTTTCTGAGTGTTTTCAAATATGCTAGGTGCAGTGTGAAAAACCTTACACCTATTGCTTTCTTTCTTTTTCTTGAAATTTCATTTGTGATGAACAGTATCAATAAATTATACTACATCATCCTCACCCTTCTTCTTTTGAAGTAAAACTCTCATTTTATGCACATATTCACCCTCCTTCATGGAGCCATGTAACTGACAATTTATTAGTCTGTTAATTGTGGTATTCTCTGTCCTCTGACTGGTGTTATGTACAACCTCTAGATGCTACATATTGCAGCCAATGAGTGTTAACAGAAAATCTACTAAAAACCATCAAGCAAAGGGGCATTCATTCCAAAAAGAGAAATGTGTGTGTGCCTGTGTGTGTGTGTCTGTGTGTGTGTGTGTTTGTGTGTGTGTGTGTGTGTGTGTCCCTCTGGGTGTTATGTCTACTTGTAATTCCTATAACAAGCACAGCTATCATGAGGTCAAAGGAGAAACTTGCCCAAGGTCTAAATCAACACAGTAAATATGATAGAATGGAAAATGCGTTGCACTATGTTTCTTAGTTTTAAGCAACACAAAACTCTGGCTAATATAAGGGCAAATATGATTTATTAAAATCATCCTGCATCTGGAAAATTAGGCTCAAAGCTATACAGCCATCAGCCAAACCCCATATCACACCCACAACTGTTGATTGAGAAATGGTCTTGGCACATCACATCCACTGCCCTCCTGTGCTGGGAACTCCGCATGCAACCGCTCTGTCCCTACTCTCCCAGTTCTGAAGAATGGCATGGTACATCTGCTTAATTGGGTTCAAGTCTAAGGTCTATAGCCCAGAAGCAAGGAATGTTTTAAAGTTAAATAGCAGGGATTTTCAGTTTTGATACTGGGATTTCGGCTTTGTACTCCTTGCCCCAACCAAGAATTTGTATGATGCAAAATTCCTCAAATCATAAGAGGTTCAGATACTAAGAAGCCAAGTTTTTTTTTTAAATGTAAATACACAGTGCAAGTAAAAAGAAGCTGAATCTGAGGAGATATGTTTTTAAATCATCACTGAGATAATCCATTACACTGTTCTATTTTTACAATATCAAAAGGTCTTTTAAAATAGAAACTGTAGAAACTATACATCTATAGAAAGTAATTATTGATTGCATTCCCTGGTTTACTAGTTTCCAACTGCTAAATATAACAAAGTATTGCAAAGTTACCAGTTAAAACAACATGAATTTATCATCTATGGCTCCAGAGGTCAGCAGTTCTGAAACCAACAGGTGGGTACTCCTTCCAAAGAATCAGGAACACTCCATTTCCTTGTCTGTTCCAGCATTTAGAGGCTGCCCGCATTCTTCATATCAGGCATAGGTTTCTACAGTGACATCGCTGTATCCTCTACTGCTGTTGTCACATATCTTCAAACTCTGACCTACCCAGCTTCCTCTAAAAACTCTGCTGATTACTTTGGACTCACCTGTATAACCCAGGACAATTTCCCCATTTCAAGATTGTTCACTGAGTCACATCTGCAAAGAACCTTTCACAATATAAGAGAATAGTCATGGATTCAAGGAACTAGTACCTGGACATCTTTGGTGTCCCTTAGCCTATAATACCTAGTCATGTAATACCACTAACTCTTTCCCATGGTGTGAGTCTCATCAAAAGCCATGTCTCACCCAAGGATCTGGATCCTCTGAGTGACAGTCATTGTTATGGTAGAGATCTAACATATCTTCAGAAGTCTCATATGTTGAGAGGTGCGGCTTTTGGAAGGTGATGGGATGATGGGAGTGCTGTGCTCATCAGTGGGTTTGTCCATTGATAAGTTCATGGCTAAATATGCCAGGCAGGGCCTGGTCTGAAGTGGGTAACTGAGGATGTGACCTAGAAGGTTATGTGATTTCCTTAGCTCCTGCTCTCTCTCTGCTTCCTGGTTGCCAAGGGTTGAGCACCTTTTCTGCCACTGTGCCCTTCCTCTCTGTCTTAGTTACTTTTTACTCATTGCCGAGACAAAATACCTGACGCCCAAAATTAGGGAAGGAAAGGTTTATTCTTACAGTTTCTAGGGAGTTTCAGTTGATACTTAAGTTGGTTCCAAGGCAGTGTGGCGTGGCGGGGCTGCTGTTCATGGCAGCCGCAAGCAGCAACGCATGCTGGCGAGAGAGAGCAAGAGAGTGGGTGGAAGACTGGAAGCAAGCAAGAGGAAGACCCGCCTTCCCTTACACTGTATGTCGGCTCCCCCCCTGGGCAGGCACAGCACTCACATTGCCAATCCCCGTGCCAGACAACAAATCAATAACAAACCAATAACTCAGCCCCATCAAAATTATATGAGGACTTGGGGGTACATAGTATATCACCCAATACACTCTCCCTTCTTATTTCTGTCTTGGCACCAGCTGAGCATGGACTGAAACTGTTGGCCAAAATAAACCTTTTTTTCTTTAAGCTTCCAGTGTTGGGTATTTTACCCCAATGACTGGAAAGTGACTAGGACAGTGATCCTTTTTTAATCTCAGTTTGTCCCATAAGAGTATCTACAGGAGAGATAACATAATCAAATAAATAAATTTGAGGACCGCTAAATAAAGGGAGGAATATTTATGGACATATGCTCAGGGCATAAGGAACCACACATGCAGTGCCTGAGGATTAGTACAGCTGGTTGCTATTGAATCCCTAGCCCTGAAGGTGGCCTGTGGTCAGAGTTAAAGCAAAGTCAAACCAAGTGGGAGAGCTACGGACGAGAGGGACCCTGAATTTCAGTGATACAGCTAGTGGCTTTGACCTAAATGGTCAAGAATAAACTGCAGTGCCACTGAGATGGCACTGAGAAATGTCTGAGAGTTTAAATTCTCTTTTCCATTGGCCATTTGCCAGTTGAGTACTGGTGTTTGGACTTCCCTCTAAATTAGGTGTTCTGAAGAGAATCCAGAGATCAGTAGGCTCCCAAAACAGCCTTTTCAAACTCTCCATCAAGCCCCAAGCATATCAGCTTATCACTTACAGAAAAAATAAAATTAGTGAAATCCTTAAAAGGTGGGTAGATATTAGGCTTAGCAGTTTGAATATGATGAACACACATTACATAGTATTATTCAAAACCATCACTGGTAACAACATATATTGAGTCCCCAAAATGAATGTAATTCTGTTATACTATAAGTATATACTAGCAAAAGAAAGAAAGAAAGAAAATTAATGGAGTGAGGAGCAGCAGAAACCAAAGAACTCTAGAGTCAGAAGGAAACTAAATTAACACTCCCAATCCAATGCATTATTATAGACCCAGACAACCACAACCCAAGAGTATGTGGTCATCTCTTATACAACCCATGCTTCCTAACCCTCTGTCCTTCACAAATAAGCACTGTGCTGTCCTTGCTAACAATAAAAAAAGTCAGCCCAATCTCATTTCTCTAAACATCATTGTATTTTAGCATTGGGTTGCACTGAAGACTGACAGGCTAACAGAAAGATCACTGGAAAAGCCACAGTTCCTGAGATAAACAGACAACAAGCAGAAGAACACATTTTATTTGCAGAAATATCCATGACTACCCCTCAAAGAGAAGCGTGAACCTTCACACTTATCACTGAATTCCTAACTTGCTGGTTTAACATCATTTGCATCTCTCAGGGCTCCTCTCAAGAGACATGCAGGATATAGTTTCAGTTCTATTGGGTAGTTCTTTTAAAAATCTTATATATCTTCTGTTCAGAAGCCCTGTTGATAAAACATAAGCACATATATAGTAGTTTTAAACCTTTTCCATGCAGAAAGCTTTATCTAAATAAAATATTAAGCAATTCAAGGACAAGAGCTGTAGATGGAAGTAACAGCCTCATCTAAACACTCATTGCCTTTCCCCAGTCTGTGGCATGCTCCGAATGCCAATTTATAGAGTTAGACTCTCAAAGGATCCAGGCCTCATTCATTTTCCAGAAACTTTGCCCACACTTTGAGCCATTAACACATCAGAATTTAAGAATCAAATAATAATCACCTGGTGTTGTCTTGTCTCCATTGCCACTTATTCATTACTGCCTTTCTAATTGGTTTATTGAATAATATGAACTAGCAGTGGATGGACTTTTTCAATAAAGAAAAGAAAACCACTATTGTGGTATAATAAAAGTTGATCATTCCTTGTTTTTCCTGTGCAGTCTACAATTTGATTGCTTACAACAATGAAAGAATACATAAGAAATTGATGATGAAAGCCATAGATAATTACAAAATGTGGAAATAGACATAAATTTATTCATAACATATATATCAATATATTCTTCTAAACAACCAATTTGAATACACTATGTCATGGAATACAAAGATGTTTAATAAACACAGAAAATGCTTTCTCTCAAACTATAAAACTAGCACAAAACATCACAATTATATAAAACAAGGAGACATAAGCATAATACAGCTAAAATGGTTTCATGATTTATTTGTTGACTGCCTGTATTTATGACAGGACTAGCAAATCTCAGTAGTGTTCTTGTATCTTCCTTGAAGGGGACATGGGTCCTCCCTTCTCCCTTGCTTCTCTCATACATATATACATATCCCTGCATGTGTCTCTAGACAAAATTTGTCTCATTTGTCTCTGGCCAAATTTATGAACCCCATGACCCCTGTACTAGCATCTTACACCTGGGGAAAACAGCCCTCAGTGCCATTATTATAGACAGCTGAGCTAGGCAGAAATATTGCAGACAGTCAGATAGGGCTAGGCCCTTGAGAGAATAAGATCAAAGGTGAAACACATCTCAACTGTGGTCAGAGACACACCTGTTGGGGACCAGGCCTCAAGATAAAGATGAGATGACCAGGCCTTATACTTCCTCAAAGGACAAACACCAGGCCTAAGGGAACCTAGCTAGACATCAGTCACCCCAGCAAGTGACTAAGACTTCTGGACCCATCCATTCCTAGAAAAAGTGTTTGTTCTTTCCATACACCCTTGTTATGTGACTTGTTTTCCGTTGAATCACTATCACCCAAATGACTACACTTCTGCTCTTATTGGTTAATCATAGCTGTAACCCACACTGTATCCACATGGGCATTGTTTTATAAAATTTCCCTGTAAAATGGGGTCTTTGGTTATCTGTTAAGGACCCCTCTTGCCTCTCAGGGGCTATGTCTCTCCCTCTCAATAAATATTTTGTGCTCTTCACCTCTTTTGTTCCTAGAACTCATTCTTTGATTTTTAAAGAACATAAACTTGGCATATCAAACATCTAACAGGTTGGAAGATATAATATTTTCATATTTCATATCATATCCAGTAACACCATCATCTAAAGGAACACTGGGAACAGACCAGAACCCATTAATTAAAATAAGTGGTATTCAGAGTTAAGTTTCATACTTAGTAGCATTTCCTATGTTCGCTCTCTGTCTTTAATTCATTAATAGAGTGATACTTTTCAACAGTCTATTTCAGGGGCATTTATTATACATTAATTTTGGTACTTTCAAGACAAGAATATATCATACTTATATATGCTCTTTACAGAAAAAGGGTTTAGGTTTTGGTTTTAAAGAAAGCGCCTCACTTTAATGGGAATTCTCTGGGAGCAGAAACCTTTCTTCATCAAGTGCTTCTGTTATTTTTTAGCACCTAGAACACTGAATGCTCATTGAATGAATAAGATTCCAAAATTTAATTCAAAAATGAAGAAAATAATTACAAAAAGATGGGAAAACAGTAGGTACGTATGAACTGCTATATGTTTAGTCAGTCAGGCAGTCATTGAGCAACCTGGAAATTTCATGTAAGCATAAATTAACAATTTCCTCTCTGCTGAACATAAAAAGATCAAGTCCAAAATAGTGAATATTGACCAAAATACACATGACTCTTTGCTCAGTTCAGAATTAACTCAAAATAAAAAGGTTTTAAAAATTGTGTCATCAAAGAGCTAATTTAGATCAAACTGTGAGGAAAGGGAAGGCCTCTCCCAGAAAATGGCATCTAAACAGAGATACAGAACATGAAAAAGTGCTACCCTGACTAATCCATATTATCTATAATGTGAAAATTTTATAATTCAAAAATAATTTATAATAAAATACTTCATGCTAAATTTCATTTTAAATTCCAGAGAATCATTTCCATAACTGTAGTAGGACTTAGAGAAAAAGTTTAACTTGTTAGGCATAATATATCTAACACAAATGGCCCACAAGCACATGTGAAGATGTACAATATCACCAACCATGATTTTGCTATGATAAAGAAAAAGAAGTAATACATGTAGAAAATTGTGGGCTTAGTATGAATATGTACATGATAAGGCAATAAATTCCCAGAAATGTGAAACCTTACTGAAATAACTACTTGTTTTCTTAATTATATATTCAATAAACCTACGTTAGTTTCTCTTAAATTCTAGTTAGTAACAAGAAGCTCACCACAGAGATTTTTACAATGCTCAGAATGTAATAAAAGGAGATGTTAAACTCACCTCTGGTGCCCTCTACCCACACCCTTTTCCAGGTCATTTACTAATATTCGTTTTGTCTTTTTCATTATGTTATCTCTTCTCATTGGAATGGGACAGCTAAATGTAGACACCTAGTGATTTGATAGCATTAAAGTCAGACTATTTAGGGACATAGATTGATGACAATGGAAGAAATTTTGAAGATCATCTAATCCAGTGGTTCCCAACCCCATCAAAGCTGATGCTTCTTTTGATGACAAATATTTAGCAAGAGTCCCTCTTATTATCTTGCAGTTGAAATTCAAAGATAATATAACCTACTGGCATACAGTTTCAAACATGTATACATAAATATATACTAAAGAGGAGAATGATTGATAAATTAATTTCAAATAAAACAATATGCATTCTAAAGTGAAGACATTTAAATCCAACTACACTAAGAAACAAAACAAGCTGGGAATGGCGATACATGCTTGTAACCTCAGCACTCAGAAACTGAGGCAAGAATATCACAAGCTCAAGCCCAGCCTGGAAGTTTAGCAGTTTAGTGAGATTTTGTCTCAAGATAAAAAATAGATAAAATTTTTAAAACTACAAAATAAAACTTAAATTAAATTAAATTAAAGCACTCGTTTTAGAGCACTAAAGATGTAGTTTCAAGCCCCACCCCCACCACCACACACATATAGAAACACAGTAAAGTAATCAGACACTCAAATTCTTCATAAATTACCCAGAACTGCCACTGTTACAAATGCAAACTGACATAACACTATTAGCAACACAAATTCCACAAGGAAAATGCTGTTGGAACATCATTTTCTCGATGGTGAACAACTCTTTCAAAGTCCCAAAGAAAACAAATTAAAATTTTCACCCAAGGTACACATACTGATTCCTGTAAAATGTAATATCTGTTAAATTTCTTACCTGTATTTCATAAAACAGTACAGAAAACACATTGTTGTGTATGTAAAAGCACTTAGGTACTAGGCTCGGAAAATTATAAATAGGTTTTGACCGCTTATATGAATATTCCGTGGGGCATTCAAAAGCCATGCTTCAGGAAGGATAATTTTTTGTGATGTAAAACTCTTTATCCATTTCAAGACATTAGTTACATGTGAGTTCCACCTTATAAATATGATCTGAGCTTTTCCAATCTTTTCTACAATTAAAAACATATCCACATATTTTCAAAATACCAACAGAACAGACAAACCACTGATATAGAACAGTCTTCATTTAACAGGAAAGGATGTTGGAGCTGGTACATTTGCATGGTTGTATAGTTAGATAAAAGATCAAAACCAATGCAAGAGCCACATAAATTTTTTCTTATTGTGTTGTGTTGCATCTCTTCCATCCTTCAGTCTTTGGTATTCGATATGTAAATTGTAACTTTCCCATGCACCATCAACACTAAATAACAAAAACTTTAGCCTCTGTTAAAACATTGTTTATCTTCTCCTTTCAGATCCATTAACCATTAGAGCCAGAGGCATTCATTCTAGCATTCCCTACGAACCAGATTTTGGGAACAATTCCCCTATCCCTTCCTCCTATATATTAGCCCCAAGCCAAATCTGCTAAAATTCTCAGGGATTCTCACCTAAAACCAAGAAAAGTTAGCAATATTTCAAACCAAATATGTTTAAGCACTATACAGACTTTTCTCTCCTAGAGGAAAATAGATCAAAGGATCTCAGGGTTTCTGCTAGCATTCTCTGCGCCCAGTGGTTTTATATTCTTTCATACAACACAATGCAGAATTAGTTCTAAATCTGAAAGAAAATTGGAGAAGAAAACACACAAGAAAAAGTAAAGATTGTCTCTTAGCTGATAACAACACAAGTTGAAATGCCACTTCAGCCACAAACATGAATGTAATTTTAGTACACAGCCAACTGAGCCACTGTCCTGATTTAAACATGAAGTGTCCAAAGACTCAAGTATCAAACACTGGATCCCCAAGTCAGCAATGTTGGAGATCAGTCCTACAGAGGTAAATGGATCATGAGGGTGCTGACATCATCAATGGGTTAATTCATTGGATAGTACATAGCTGAACAGGTTTATTAAGAGATGGGACCCAGTTGGAAGAAGTAGACCACTGGGCTGTGCCTTTGATGGATATATCCTATCCAAAGGCCCATTCTCTCTTTCTGGCTCTTATTCTTTCTGATTCTAGGATGCTGTGAAGTGAAAAACTTTTCTCTGCTGTGGACTCCTACCATGTTGTTTCTGTCTTGAAGCTAGATCATGAACTGAAACCTCTAAAAGCATGCATCAAGTAATTTTAAATTGTGTATGTCAGATATTTTTGTCACAGCAGTAAAAGCTGACTAATACAGTTGCTTTGGAGCACAGTGCATCTCTGATAGTTAATGAGACCATAATGTTTTGATATTTTATTAGGTAATATACTCTCCAACTGGCCTCCTATTGATAGAAATGTTTACTAAAGAACATGCCTTTGTTATACCAAATACCCTTTATATGTACTCTGATGTTGGACTAGATAAAGTTATTGTGCATCTCAGTCTCTTTTTATGACTCTTTGGTACTAAATCAGTCTTTTGTGTATGAAAGGTTTCCAGGAAAATTTTCTTAGTATTAGCATTCTTTGCATTGAGAAAACCCCTTAACAACCTGTCAAAATAAGAAAATCCCTTGCCACCCTCAGATAAATTAGACATATATCCTGTCCCACACAGAGGGTAATTAAGAACATCTAATTCAAGGTTCATGAAGTTATTTCTGAAATACTGTCTCATCACGTGAAATGTAATATGCTTCTCAGAAAAATACTTTTGTCATATTTAAAGCCCATCAAAATTATGAGTTGCTAGGAATTCCAGTTAAATGACTCTTAACAAAAAGTCAATTGTAATTTTAAGAAGGATTAATATTCAGTGAAAAAATCAAAAGGCATTTTGTTCATCAAAGATTAAGTGCTTCACAGGTACTAGAGGATGAAAAATTGGAAGATTAATTCCCTTTAAAACATGGACTTTTGAACTAAACAATGAGCAAAACACATGATTCCAGCTTTTGAACTAGAGTACATTTATTAATCTCCAAATGAAGAGCAAATGCTTTTGTAAAACACAAAAATGCTTTCTTTTTTCCTTTCTTTTTTTATTACATTTCATGCACTTCTTCTATGACTATAACAATGACCCCATACATATACACACTACAACAAGCACTGTACTAGCTAAACCTGTTTATCATTAAAACAAAGAATCACCAAAACATTTTGCTACTAAATGGAAAAATCACCCCAGAATCACAGTCACTTGACTATATTTAGTTCTATTTTCAACACATGGGCTAGGCATTAAATAACAAATACATAATACAAAATTATTCACCTACTAAAATTTTATGATAACTAAAATAATGATGAATGAAGATATAATAGCCCGTCAGGTACCCAACTTTTATTTTCACTGGGTGATTTCATCTCACCCATAGCCATCCCTGTTCAGACTGCTTACAGGCACATTTAAACCTGACCTCTACTTTAATAGGAATTTGAGCTTTCTCCTGTGTTCCTGCCTATGTTTACCATAGCAGTCATCCTCCAGTCACCATATGGATCCAGTCTAATTTCTATACAAATTCTCTCCTCTTCCTCTCCCTTTCCTTTCTTTCTGCCTCCTTTTCTCTCTTTCCTCTTTCTCTTTCTACCCAGAAACTGAAAAGACATAACCCTGTCCACATGAATTTCTAATACCATAGAGGATAATGGTACCTGGTCTGGATAATTTATTATCTATTTACTGTGGGGCTTATGGGAAAAGTGATTAAAGCTGGCACCAAAAGCAACTCTAAAGTAGAAGTTTGTATAACCATTTATGACTACATGTTATTCTTTAATATACTTTTAAATTGACAATATATGTCTAACCATGTTTTCATCATGATCATTCAGTGTTAATACTTGCATTATGTGTATGGTTTATCATGAACACACACTCCCACTGTTGCTACACTTTAATCAACTGGATAAAGTCCAGGAACAGCTTTCAAACTACCTCCACTGCACTGTCCCCAGTGCTCAGAGTGAGTGCCCACCTTTCTTTGCTGACAGTAAATTCCAGTACCCCAGTGTGCTGCCCAGTGTGTCTCTCCACTGCGGTCTACATGATGCTCAGTCTCAAAGGTTGATCTCTTGACTATTACTCAATTCTAATGAATCATTTGGCAGGGTGCTTTACGTACCAGGCTTGAAGATATACTGCCACTGAAATTCGCCCTCTCGTAAAGTATAAGAATTGTGAAGTTCAACTGCTATTTTATTAATTAACCGTGCCTATAAAATTGTGCTGAGGTACATACAAACTATGAAATTCCAAACTCAGCTGATCAGGAAAAAATTATCATAGAAAAAAAAAGAGAAGAAAAAAATACCCACAAAGCAGCTTTTGGAACAGAAAGCACAATTTGCTTAACTGGAAAACAAATGTCACCGGTAATCACAAAGTGATATTATTGCTATTGATTTTCTAAAATTAATACAGTACAACATGTATCTTGGAAAGCAATTTTAAGAGCATATTGCTAAACTACACTGTGCTGTTTAAAAAAGCATTTGTATACTAACTCTGTGTCAAGTGACTAACAGTATAAAATTGGTTAATGAAGCTTCAAAATAAATGACCCAATAGTATAGGAAAGCAAAAAAAAAAAAAAATCCTGTTTTTCATCTACTTAATTCAGTCACTGAATCTTGGTTACCAAGTCAAAATTATTACAGCATTTCCCTAGAATCTGATTAGCCTGGAGTTCATTTAGCAAAAAGATAAAATTTATTTTCATTGTTCCTATAAAAATTTTATGGGTCATCTAATAGCAGAAACTCCACTCTGAATTTTAATAAAAAGGGTGATCTTCATTTAACAAAATAAAATAAAAATTAGAAGAAGAGATTATGCAGGTCTGCAGTGAGAAATCTGTTCATTTTTATCCTAACATTTGTTTATTCAGTTGGTTGCTTTTTGGGCTATCCATCTCATCACTTTAAGGTGAGAAGCCATTTACTCATAGCCACTTTGGATCCCAAGGACTGTTCATGTACTTATTTTCATACCCTAACTCTTAACCTTCTTGGTTCTCTAAACAAATTACAATAGTGTTCTACCATTCAATTGTAGGGCTTGTTATCCACATATGTTTGAGCAAATTCCCATTAGCAGGCCCTCAAAAATATGTTTCATAGAGTTGTAAATTCTCAGAAGTAGAAGAAACTTTAAAGGATTCTTAATTCAACCACTTTACTAATACCCAAATAGCCAACCTTAAAATACCTCCAATGAGGTTAGTTCACTTTCTTTCAACTTCTGGATGTGTTTGGCTACACAAAATTGACAAAATGCAATTCTCAAATCTTCAGTTCAACCATCCTCATACATCTTGGAGCCAGTTTGCAAGAAAAATAAGTGATTTATTCTTTTCAACAGGCCTTCAAATATTTGAAGACAGCCATCTTACTTATATTTAGTCTTTTCTCCATTATGCAAAACATATCCAGTTTTTTCCAAGCTTTTCCAGGGGATGAGTTGAAGTGTCTACATCTAAACTCCTACCTTTTTAGGGACTAAGTGGGAATTAGACTCTAGACAGAGCCAAGGGGCAGTGACAGCCCTGAGGTGACTGTGTGTAAGCTAAATCCTTGAAGAAGAATTAAGTGTAGCATGGCAGGAGCAAGATTAATAAGAATCAGAGCCTAGATCCATAGCCAGGCAAACACAAATGCAGATTGATGACATTCAAGAGGATATCTTGAAAGGTTTGAGTGTACTGGTGGTTTGCCTTTATCAACTAATTGTTATATGGGCATGTGAAGGTCTAATACCAAAGTTCCTCATAAAGACAGTCAGGTACACACCCTGGAGCCTCACACAAGATCCTAAAGAACCCGTTCACTATGAATGACCCAATATCCCAAAGGTAATTAACATATACTTTTATGGCCTGCAAAGGGCTGTGAAACATGATAGTAGAGGAGTAAACAAGACAAGTTTCTTAAATGATAAATCTTAAGTATGATTTTTCTTTGGTAATATAAAAAGTGCACAAGTCTAAACAAAAATAAAAGCTTAAAGCAAAGATATTTGCAAATGTGTACCATAGAGATAACCACGTCACCAGACCATGCCATAGCAACTGAATTTGTAATAGTTTAAAACTAGAAAAACCCACATAACCATAAACAATATATGATTAAACAAATTCATTTTATTGTATAATCATACAATAAAAACTTACTCTGCCAAAAACACAGCAATGAACTATTGAAGCGCAAAGAACATGGCTAGCCATCAAGAACATCATGGTCAGCAAAAGATGTCAGACGTATAAGAAACTGTACGATTACAGGTATGTGAAATTCTAGAAAAGCCTAATTTACAATGGAAGAAATAGATGAGAAACTGTTTAGCACCAGGGTGTGAGGTGAACTAACTGTACAAAGGTACAGGGAACTTTTTTGGAGGTGATGAAAATGTTCCAATGACTATGATGGGGCTCACAAGAGTACAGTCATTTTTCATCATCCATTGAATTTTACATTTAAAATGGTATATTTTATAGCATTTTTAATGGTTGTTACGTTGTGTCAAGTTGAGAAGTCTAGAAGCTTAACTAAGTAACTCTGCAGTTCTGCATTCTAGGGTGTAGAGGACATGCCCTTACCACTGTAGGATGTTATTCATTGTGTCAACTTGAGAAATTTAGAAGTTTAACTGTGACTCAGCAGGAGGTCAGAGTCCTCACTTTGTAAACTTCCTGTCCTGTGCAAGAGGAGGGCACAGAGATGGTGTGAGTGCTACACCCACCTGAGGGCAGGTAGCCTGCATACAATATAAGGGAGGAAAAGAGGCTTGTTCTTTGCTTTTGCTTTTGTTGCTTTTGCTGTCTTTCACTGCTATGAACAGTTGCCCCTCAGGCATACCAACCTGATTATGGACTGAAACCTCCACAAACTGCGAGCTAAACAAACCTTTCCCTCTCTAATTTGGGTGCCAGGTATTTCATCTTAGCAGCAAGAGAAAAGTAGCCAAGACAATGTTTTTTTTTTTAAGTGTATTAGGAAACCTCAATGAAGTCAGTTTAAAAAGAGGCCACTTAGTGCCTTATAGTACATTGAGGCTATAAAAGGTCAAGAGACAGTTATTTTATTAATTTTTTTGATACAGCTTCTGGGATACTGTGGACCCCAAGTTTTCCAAAAAGCACTGAAGGATATATCTTTCATTACTCCAAATCTAGTGAAAAAGTCTCAACAGGACTACTCAGAAAACCTCACGATTGCCATTTAAGAGTGGGAGAGACACTAAACTGCCTGATTCACACTCGAGAAATCCAAGGTCACAAACTAGCCAGCCCTGGTGACTGAGCAAAAAGTGAGGTGGCAATTTGGTGATTATCCTGTTTTCCTAGATGCATCAGAAGAAAGGATCTTAGAGGGTTTTCTGGGAGCAGTAGAGTGGAGTCATTTTAGGTCTTTTCCAAGAGAGTAGGCTAGAAATACGAAGAGTCCTCAGCAGGAAGTCACTAGATACAAATGGTGGAATTCTCAGGAGATGAAGCAGTGGCTATGTAAGTCAAGGTGCAATAGCGGAGCTTGTGTAGGAAGCTCTAAACTAGAGGTCTCCAGGGACGAAATGATCTCGAAAACACCCTCAGTGAGTCCCACAGTAGAGAAAATCACATTTAAATATTAACCAAACTCAGGGAAGATGAGAGCAGGTTTTGTAGCACTCACGAAGAAAAAAAGTGGTCCTGCCTTCGCTTAGATCTTCACCCCACCTCCATCAAGTTCTCATCCCAGGGGACTCAGAAAACATGGTTAGCGAGCACAGAGAGAAAACACATAAATATGGAAAGGGAGAGGTAGCTGTCAGTAGACTCCCTTTATAACTGCACTCAGCCAGCTCTCAGAAAGCTTGAGTCAGGGAAAGAAGTTTTTACTTAAAATCAAGAATTCAGTATCTCCCACTCTTTCTGGAAGATGCAGGAAATTAGTCTCACTGAATGAATTCAAAAGGAGTAAAGAACACTAAAATAAAATTGATTTCTTATTCTATCTCATTGAAAGAATAGTTTGAGCTCTGGTTAGTAGACACCATGGATGAAAATTGGCTGGACCAAGCAGAGCCACCACACAGCACAGCCACGCACAGAGACACCACAGCCAGGAGTTTTACACACGTGATCTCTGGGATGACCAATCTTTTTCTGTCAACCTCAGGGGCCAGGGGGTGCCCAGACTAAACAATAATTCTGCATATGTCTTTGAACTCAGGAACACTGCCTCTCCAACACTGATTGGCTATTGCCCAATCCTTTAAGAGCTGGAAGTTTGAGTAAGCAGGAAGTCACCTTTCTTTGTTCTACCTGTTGGATTGAGCTGGGACATCTCATTTCATCTTCTCCTGTCCTCTGACTAGGATGTGTGTACATCACTCCAAAAGGTTAAAGTAGAGCTTTAAAAATTAGAAAAAAGTTTCAAATTTAAGCTATCTTAGGGCCAGGAGTTTGGCTCAATGGCTTAAGTGCCTGTCTGGCAGGCACAAAGTTGTGAGTTTGATCCCCGGTGCCACAAAAAAAAAGAAAAGAATAAGCTATCTTTCCAGTTTCCTCATCCCACAAGGGCACACTGCCCCTGCCAGCCTGAGCACCAGTGAGGCTTTAACGAAGCCAGACTTCCCACTTCCTGGGCCTTCTGGTGGGCCAAGGCTGGTGAAAACAGCAAATGTGCATTTTCTGGCTTTTGCTCTACCCTTTCTATAAATTAAAGTGTTTTGCTGCTGTGCACTAAGGAAAGAGGAATCATAGGTAGCAACCCTTTCAATTTGGCCTTTCAAATTGTGAAAAACTGATTTTTCCACTTTATGGGCTTCTCTCAGACTCTTGATAGTGTGCAGATGAACAAATCCAGAGGGTCAGGGCCCAGATTCAGGCCCTTGGCTCCCCACTCCAGCCCCTGCAAAACTGGGTCTTCTATTTCCTACATGAGTGACCTGTTGCATAAATTTAACCAGATGATCTTAATTTTCTGACAACTAACTGCACTGCTAGACAACACTGCTTACAATAAAAATTAGCACAGATTATTAAATTACACATAAGCTTGGAAAAGTCATGAACTCAAGCTGACTAAATACCTGGTGGGGCTACCATGCTTTGGGCTTCCCTGGATCTAGTTACTCTTTTGATATGTCTTCCTTGAAAATAAGCCTATGGGGCTGGGGATTTAGCTCAGTGGCACAAGCGCCTGTCTGGCAGGTGCAAGGTCATGAGTTTGATCCCTGGTACCAAAAAAAAAAAAAAAGCCTATGGATTAAAAAAAAAAGATTTTGGCTATTGTGGGTATGACTTCGTTGTGTGTGCAATGTGGATCTTGTTTTCTTTTATGTATTTTTCCTTTTTAACAGACATAATAATCATTCATACAGTATTGATAGGGTGCATTCTATTAATGAGATACCTATGTACAATGAGTAATGATCAAATCAGGATAATTAACATTTGCATCTCCTTATTTCTGTGTTTGGAGTCTTCAATCTTCTCTCTTCTAGTTTCTCATAAAATACAAAATAGGTTGTTATAATCCCTAGTCACCTTACTGTACTAGGCAACACTAGTACACTAGTTGTTCCCCTAAGTGAATTTGGTACTTGTTATCTGCTTCCCTCCAGTGCCCTCCCCATCTCAGTCCCCTATAATCCCAATTCTACCCTCTTTTTCATTGAGATCGATCATTTTAACTTTTATATATATGATATTTTTATCTTGTTTTCTTTATGCCTCAGTTCTATTGCTATTCTTTGGCCATGCAGGACTCTTGTAGAGAAAGAAAGTCTAATGCCACTCAACTAGCAACTATGTTCTCTCCTATAACCTTCCAAGTAGACTAGTGCTAAGGGTGACATATCAAAGGTAGCATAAATGTCCGCTTGAGCTGTGAAGGCCACGGTAGGGGTTGCAGTGCCCCTTATTAACCACTATTTGTAATGGAAAGATGACTGATTGGGAGAACCTTAGTTACATGTTCCAGCACTTGAATAAGTGAATATTCAGCTGCTTCTCTAAAAGCATGGTTCCCCTGAAGCCCAAATGATCCCTCAGCAACTGATTTTTTCTCACATAAATACATCAAAGCAGGTAAGGCTCAAATTCTCGCTTCAAACACATAACAAAGAATTACATATCAATAATCTGTGAGTGAATTGGCAAATAATCAACACTGTGCATGTTAAAATTTCAAATACAAAAGTCTACAGTAAGACATTGGTGGTGAAATGGTAAACTCCAATTAAACTGTGTCTTCCTCATTAGAGGTCCTATCAAAGGATTAAGCAATTACAAAATCCTCTAATGTCTTTGTTAAAAATTTTGATTACATTCCTTCCATCAAACTGATTAAAGTAGAAAAACTGAAATTTATTTCCATCCAAGAAGCAGTTGATGACAGACTCTAAACGAAGAATATTCTAGTTTGCAGTCTATTACCTCTAATTAGCTGTTGATTTTGCGCAAAATTATGTTAAACTTCTATTTATAATTTTCTTATAAAGAATAAAGGTGATGTATACCTCACTGGGTTATTTTGACAAGTAAATGAGTAAAAATGCATGTAAAACGCAATGATACCTGGCACAAAAGAAGCAGTAAATATTATCTAATATCATCATGGAAATTTTAAAGTCTGATGTATACAATCTGCATCTCAACCTGAACTGTTTTATCCTACTTATAGGTGCTCTCATAATGTGATGAAATGTTGTGTCTTTGGGGAAATCAGGCATCAAGTAAGAGAGAAAACTTCATTTAATCAAATTCGAAAATGTGATTAACATTGCCCAAGATTTACAGACACTAATTGCTTGTATAAATTTTCCTGTTCTCTGAAATATGGGGTTATAGGGGGGCTCAAAACTCTATGCTGATAAATACCAAAGATCTGGAAAAACTGCTTCTCTAAATAAGTGGCCAGGTACATGAACCTGTATTATACTGGAGGTAGCTCCACATCATTTCAGGAAATGACACTGTGTGTTAAGCAGTGGTCTTGAGAAGCTCACAGTCCAATGGATGAGAAAAGACCATAAATAAGTAAATATAAGGCAATGTGCTAAATGCTATGTGGGGACTGGCCCTGGGTGTTCTCCTAAGCCCTGTAGATGAGGGGTGCCTTTTAGTCAGATGATTTCACACCATTCCACCTCAGTAGCTCCTCTGTACCTATCTACAGGAGCACATAAAGGTAAAATACCAGCCTTCCCCTCTCTTCAGGCAGACCCATGTGAGTGGTAATGAGTTAATGTACATTAAATCATTGAGTTTTTTTTAAATAAATTACTGTTTTAAAAAATCCCAGTGACTGTCACTGAGATGATCACTACATTCTGTAATATGCTTTTATCCTTGTCAAAAGAGAGTATTTGAGCACAAATATGGCATTGTCATTATTCCAAAAGCATAAAGGAAGTGAATGCCATCCAAATACATAACAGCACATGAAATGAGAGCTGTGATCTATTCAGATTAGAGAGAAATGAGAAAAAGAGAAAGAGAAAGAGACTGAGTTAATATTTTTTCCTAATGTCAGTCTACACACACACACACACACACACACACACACAGAGGCAGTTGCTTTCAGAGAATTCTATAAGGCCTTCCTGTTTTTAGAAAGGGAAGAAAACAGTTAACAGGGATAGGAAAACAAAAGAATTTTAGAAGTGGAAGTGAATTTAAAGATTATTTAATCTACTCTTTATTTCAAGAAGCTTAAAAGATTAACCAGATCATTGAAGTTCACAGAGGAGCCAGGAATAACAATCAAGTCTAAAACTCATCCCACCATCAGTGAAGTGGCTTCATTATTGAAAGGTCTCTCATTATATTAGTGGTGCTGTAGTTTCTATGGTTCAGATTCATGACAAGTTAGATGGACTTATCAAAGATGGATCTACCATTTTTCATACTGCTTTTGTAGGAAAAAAATAGTTTCTAAATTTTAAGAAAACTTACTAGCAAAGAAAATCTTTGTAATAGCAGTATTCAGCTTTATTCTTGTGTGTTAATGGTACAGATGTTCTTATCTTCATTCTGACTGGTGGACTCCTCTCATCTTCACCCTCATGTAGAAGAGTATCTATCACTTTTGATTTTTTCCCTTTAATTATTATCCTGAATGTAGATATTAGAAGTGTTAGAACAAATTTGATTTTGAACAAAAACTGTCCAGAGGGAGGAAACATCATCAGGAAGAATATCAAAATGCTTTTACATTGTTCAAATCCAGGACTTCTTGCTAAAAACCCAGTATAATCGCTGGGGAGCCACTGTGTGCTGAGTAGCACAAGTCGAAGTCCTCCACAGCAAACTATAACTAGCTTTGCAGTACAGGGACCTTGCTTGAACCTGGCAGGGTCCTGCCCAGCGTCCCTCAGGTCACCTGGGAGCCATGGTGCTGAGTGACGTGAGCTGAAGGCCTCCACAGCGAACTCTACCTAGCCATACAGCCTTAGTATGTTATATGGAACCTGGTAGTGCCCCACCCAGAGACCACAAGAAGTTTGTGAGTTATGGGGCACTGTGTGACATAAGCTGAAGGCCTGCCCAGTGTACTCCACCTACCATTCAGCCTTGGTACACTGCTCAGAACCTGTTAGGGCCCTGCTTAGTGACCTCAAGTACCCAGAGAGCTTCAGTGAGTCACGTGGGATGTGCCGAAGGGCCACCCAGCATACTCCCCCCATTTGGGGAGCATTTGAGTGCCACTAGGGACCTGGCAAGACGTGCCTAACATCCCCCACTCAAGTGGGGAAACTCCCTGAAGTAGAGGCAGCAATCCTCAACCCAAGAAACAACTGAGACTTTGCATTCAGCTGCCCCAGGGGAATACAGGAAGATGACAAAACAAAAGAGCAAAATGCAATCTCAAACCTTCAGTTCAACCCAAAGAAGTCTAGGAGACATGGACAAAGAAGAAAATCTAAGCCATAAACTTGAAACTTCTGAAATGAGAGCAACTGAAGTAAAGAAACAACTCCATGAAGCTATAAAGCAACTCAGATCAGAAATAGTCTCCCAGGTAAAAGAAGAAATGATAAACATAATGAAAGAAATGCTGAACACATCTAAAGAAGACATATTTTTAAACAATAGAGGAACACAGCAAAATTATGGAAACCTTGAATGAGCAATATAAGAAACAACTAGAATGCATGAAATAGATTCAGAGAGATATCCAGAAAATCAAAAATTCCATCAAAATCAGGTCAAACCAAAAGGTGCTAAATACATTCATTGGATGAAAGATAGCCTTTTTAATAAATGGTGTTGGAAAAACTGGTTTTCCACATGCTGAAGATTAAGATTAGACTCATATCTTTCACCATGTACTAAGTTAAAATCTAAATGGATTAAAGATCTCAACATTAAAACAGAAACACTAAATCTATTGGAAGATAGAGTAGGTAAAACTCTTAAAGACATTGGTGTAGGCAAAAACTTTATCAATAAAAGCCAGACTGCACAGGAATTGTCACGAAGAATCACCAAATGGGATCTCATCATATTGGAAAGTTTTTGCACAGCAATAGAAACTATCAACAGTGTGAAGAGACTACTCACAATGTGGGAGAAATTGTTTGCCAACTGTCCCTCAGATAAAGGATTAATATCGAAAACCTATAAAGAACTTAAAAAAATCAGTCCTCTGAGATTTAAAGACCCAATCCAAAAACGGGCATCTGAGATGAACACACAGTTCTCAGATGAAGAAATATAAACAGCAAATAAATACGTAAAAAAATGTTCAACAGAACTGGCCATTTGAGAGATGCAAATGAAAGTATCACTCAGATTCCACCTCACCCCAGAAAGAATGGCTAGTATTAGGAAGTCAACTAATAACAGATGCTGGAGGGGCTGTGGGCAAAAAGGAACCCTTCTCCACTGTTGGTGGGAATGCAGGCTGCTGCGACCTCTGTGGAAGTCAGTGTGGAGATTCCTCAAAAAGCTAGGATTGGTAGTCCCATTTGACCCAGCTATTCCCCTTTTGGGTATCTTCCTGAAAGAACTAAAAATATCTCATCACAGTGATATATGTTCACCTATGTTCATAGCTGCTCATTCATAATTGCTAGATTGTGAAAGCAGCCTAAATGCCCCTCGACTGAGGAATGGATAAAAAAGTTGTGGTATTTCTATGTAAAGGAATACTACTCAGCTATAAAGAACAACAAACTAGACATTTTCACCCTCAAATGGATGAGTGCTGAGCATATGCTTCTCAGTGAACGAATAAGTCACATATACGTGACTACCGCATTGTTGCACTGGTGTGATGAACTGAAACAAAACCTAGGTACATATAAAAATTAGTTGGGACAGTTAGAGAAAAAGAAAAAGAGAATGTTTATTATTTGATATTTGGATCCAATTTTGCTTTTTGAATTAAATTTTTTGTTTCTGCTTGAAAAAAATAGGTCTTGAAATCTTTCTCTGTAATGTTTTCTAGTTTTCTGTATATAGGTCTTGTAAATTTTGTGATGAGATTTATCACTATTCCATATTTTGATGTTCTTGTAAAAAATTTGTTTTGTTTTTGTTTTTCACCATTAAATACAGTTGCTTTTCAAAAATAAATAAATAAATAAATAAATCAGGTCAAACCACCTCAGTGAATATGAAGATAGACTTTCAGACCTAAAAGACAAGATTGTAGTTAGTGGACAGGAAAGGAAAGATCTTTTAAAAATAACAAGGGATCAGGAAATAACAATTCAACAATTACAATATGATGCAAAGAAAAACAATATGAGATGAATAGCTATAAATGAAAAAGAAGGTGACAACACAAATAATATCAAAAAACTATTTACAGAAGAAATAGCTGAAAATTTTTCAAACATGGGAAAGAAAACTGATGTACAGATAAGTGAAGCATATAGAACTCCAATTAGTCATAACCAAAAGAAATCTATACCCAGACATACAATAATTAACATCTCAGAAATTCAACCTAAGAACAGAATATTAAAAGCTATTAGAGAAAAGAAACAAATCACCTATAAAGGAAAGCCCATCAGAATCACAGCAGACTTCTCAATACAAACAATAAAGTCAAGAAGAGCATGGAGTGAAGTATTTCTTTTTTTTTATTTAAGCGAAGAAAAAACAGAAAAAAAGACATATGAAACAAAGACAACAAGCAAAAGAGACAAACAAATGACTAGAGTAAATACACAACAGTAACATTGCAGGTTTACAAAATCAGATGATAGAAACTTGACAATGGTTGCAATATTGCGTATCATCTTTAAAATGGTTACTTACATTAACTGATATAGGCATGTAAAATTAAGCTAATCATATGAGTATCAATTGCTCTTTCTCAATAACGAATAGATTCAACAGTGTGTTCATTTTAGTTATCTTACATATACATATATACAGGTTTATATCTTTTCCTCTTCCCTTTTCTCTTTCTGCCTTTTCCCTTCCCAGTTACTATTGCTCTTTGAACTGTTTTTTACCCTTACATAGTATTTATTATAGATTTTGGATCATATATACTTTTCCATTTCTTACACTAGGGAGACAATACGGTATTTACACATGTGGGTTTGATTTATCTCGGAGTGAAGTATTTCAAATCCTGAAGAAAAACGACTTCCAACCCAGATTGATGTACCCTGCAAAACTGTCCTTCAAAATTGATGGAGAAATAAGATACTTCCATGACAAAGAACAGCTGAAGAACTTCATGACCACCAAACCAACCCTGCAAAGAATACTGAAAGATATTTTAGATAGACACAAAAATAACTACGACTTCAAGAACACCAACAGAAAAAAACCACTAAGCAGGGCAAACACTTAAACAGAGGGAAAAGGTAAAGAACCAAATGCAGAAAGATAACATGACAAAAATAAGCCAATATATATCACTTATAAGCATTAATGTAAATGGCCCCAATTCACCAATCAAAAGAAACAGACTGGCAGAATGGATCAAGAACAACATTCAGTCATAAGCTGTTTATAAGAAACCCATCTAACCCAAAAGGAAATACACAGACTGAAAGTCAAAAGATGGAAAACAATACTTCATGCAACAGGAACACCCCCCCCGCAAAAAAAAGCGGGGGTAGTTATTCTTTTTGCAGACAATGTGAACTTCAAACTGAGAAAGATCAAAAGAGATAAAGAAGGTCACTATATACTGGTTAGGGGAAAACTTCAAGAGGAAGAGATAACAATCTTAAATATGTATGCACCAAATATGGGACCACTCAGCTATATAAAATAATTAATAGAAATGAAAAATCAAATAAACAATAACACAATTATAATAGGGGACCATAACACTCCACTGACACAAAGAGACAGATCAACTACACAGAAAATAAGCAACGGAATAAAAGAACTGAATCAAACTTGTGAAGAAATGGACTTAATAGATGTATACAGAGTGTTCCACCCAACAACATCACAATACACATTCTTCTCAGCTTCATATGGGACATTCTCTCAAATAGACCATATACTAGCTCATAGAACATACTTAAGTTAAAGCAAAAGAATTGAAATTATCCCATGCATAATATCTGATCAAAGTGCCATCAAACTGGAAATTAATGACAAATGAAACTGCAAAAACTCCATAAACACATGGAAATTAAATAATACACTCCTGAACAATCAATGGGTCACAGAAGAAGTTAAAGAAGAAATTAAACAATATCTACAAGCAAATGAAAATACAAATACAACTTACCAGAATCTGTGGGATGCAATGAAAGCAGTGCTCAGAGGGAAATTTATTGCAGTGAATTCCCACATCAGGAAAACAGAATGAACACAAATAAACAACTTGATGTGACCCCTCAAACATCTAGAAAAAGAAGAGCAAGTCAAACCCAAAACCAAAAGAATGGAGGAAATTACAAAGATCAGAGCAGAAATTAATGCAATAGAGACTAAGAAAACAATACAAAGAATTAATGAATCAAAGAGCTGGTTCTTTGAAAGAATAAATAAAATTGATAAGCTGCTAGCCAATCTTATTTAAAAAGGAAAGAAAAAACTCAAATTCATGCAATAAGGAATGAAAAGGACAAAATCACTACAGACCCTGTGGAAATACAGAAGATCATCAATACCTACTTCAAAAACCTTTACTCACATAGATTCGATAACATACAAGAAATAAACAGATTCATAGAAACATATAAATTACCAAAGCTGAATCAAGAAGATGCAAAATGCTGAATAACCCAACTTTAGTTAAAGAAATTGAAAATGTAATTAGAACCTGACCAACAAAGAAAAGCCCAGGTCCTGATGGATTCACAGCTGAATTCTACAAGAAATTCAAGGAAGACTTAATGCCAACACTCCTCAAATTCTTCAGTGAAATTGAAAGGGAAGCAATTCTTCCTAACTCCTTCCTGGAAGCAAGCATTACTCTAATACCAAAACCAGAGAAAGACCCAACCAAAAAGGAAAACTACAGGCCAATCTCCCTAAGGAACATAGATGCAAAAATCCTCAATAAAATACTGGCAAACAAAAAGCAGCAAGTCATCAAGCAGATTATACACCATGACCAAGTGGGATTCATCCCAGGAATGCAGAGATGGTTCAACATATGCCAATCAATAAGCACAATACATCATATCAATAGAGCCAAAAATAAGAATCACACAATCATTTCAATAGATGCAGGAAAAGCTTTTGATAAATTCCAACACTCATTCATGATAAGAGCCTACAGAAAATTGGAATTGATGGTATTTACCACAATCTGATAAAAGCCATCTATGGCAAACCAACAGCCAACATAATACTAAATGGTCAAAAACCAAATGCTTTCACTCTAAAATCAGGAAAAAGACAAGGATATCCACTATCCCCACTCATTTTCAATATAGTGTTGGAAACATTAACCCGAGCTATTAGTCAAGAGAGAGAAATAAAAGGAATAAGGATAGGAGAGGAAGAAGTTAAATTATCATTATTTGCAGATGACATGATATTCTACTGAGAAGACCCTAAAAACTCCATTGAAAGACTTCTAGATGTAATAACCAAATTCAGTAGTGTAGCTGGATACAAAGTCAACACTCAAAAATCAATAGCGTCCCTGTACACAAACAACAAACTCACTGAGAGAGAAATAAGAGAAGCCATACCCTTCACAATAGCATCCAAAAAAATGAAATACTTAGGAATCAATCTAACAAAGGAAGTAAAAGATCTGTTTAGTGAAAATTACAGTACTCTAAAAAAAGAAATTGAAGAGGATCTCAGAAAATGGAAACACATTCCTTGTTCATGGATAGGAAGAACAAACATTGTGAAAATGGCCATTCACCCAAAATTATTATACAGATTTAATGCAATTTCAATTACCATTAGCATACCTCACAGATCTAGAGAAATCATTGCTAAAATTCATCTAGAACCAAAAGAGACCTAGAATA
>RJWM01027535.1:0-26683 GCA_004363535.1 Dasyprocta punctata
AAGATGGAAAATGCAGAAGAATTGGACAGATTCCTAGACACATATGAATTACTAAAGCTGAATCAAGAAGATATAGAAATTCTAAATAAACCAGTATCAGTCAGTGAAACTGAAGAAGGAATTAAAAACCTACCAACAAATAAAAGCACAGGCTCTGACAGATTCACTAATTAATTCTACAAGAAATTTAGGGAAGACCTAATGCCACTACTTCTCAAACTCTTTAATGAAATTGAAAAAGAAGCAATAGCTCCAAAATCACTCCTGGGAGGATCCAACAAGAAGCCAACTAGCCAGCCTTTCTGGTAAGGCGTGCAAGCCGCGTGGCTTCCAGGAAGGAAAAGTCAGCACTTCCTGTAAGCCTACTGGCAGGCAGGCTGAGAATCAACCACCACCACCACCACCACCACCACCCCCTGCCCCGTGAGCAACCCGTTGGAGGACAGGCTGAGTTAAGGTACATAAAGCAACTAAATGCTTGTATTGTTTTTGATTTTTCAGGCCTGGGGCCAGCAGTCTGAGCATGTGTTGGGAGGATGACAGTATTCAATATAGCAAATATGGGGGATTCCCTTCTGTCTTGTCTTTAAAATCCAACATTGTTCTCAATGTTTTGCTTTGTTCTGATTGTTTTGCTTTATTCAATATTCTGTTTTGATTGGTTATATTCTAGTTTGTTTTTGGTTTGATTTTGCTACACCTGATGGAATGACAACTATTGTGAAGACACTAAGATATACTATAGTAGTTATTGTTTTCTAGTATCCTGCTTTGAAGTTCTATACCAATGTTGCTGCTTTGTTGTGATTGGCTTTGTTCTGTTTTGTTTTGTTGGATTTTACTATCTTTATGCTACCTTTAAAAAATTCAGCTTAAAAACATTGGAAATCAGTATGAAAAAATATACTATAGAATCATTAATCAAATGAAGTCAGAGTGGGTATATTAATATCCATTTGATCTTGTTTTGTAAACCTATAATGTTACTATTGTGGATTTGCTGTTGTCGTTTGTTTGTCTCTTTTGCTTTTTGTCTTTCTTATATGTGTCTTTTTTCTCTTAAAAAAAAAATAAAAAAATAAAAAAGATTTTTTAAAAAGTCACTTCTGGAAGCAATCATTACCCTGATAGCAAGCAGAGAAAAGGATCCAACCGAAAAAGAAAACTACAGGCCAATCTCCCTAATGAACATAGATGCAAAAATCCTTAGTAAAATACTGGTAAACAGAATGCAGCAAATCATGAAGAAAATTATATACCACGGCCAAGTAGGAGTCATCCCAGGGAGGCAGGGATGGTTCAACATATCAATAAATGTAATGCATTATATCAATAAAAGTAATACATCATATTAACAGAGCCAAGGACAAAAGACATACGATCATCACAATAGATGCAGAACAAGCATTTACTCTAATATCAGGAACGAGACAAGAATGTCCATCTTATTTGATACAGATGTGGGAACATTAGCCAGAACAATTAGACAAGAGAAGGAAATAAGCACAGAAAGGAAGAAGCTTAATTATCATTATTGGCACATGACATGATACTCGACATAGGAGACCCCCAAAAGTCCATCAAAAGATTTCTAGGTTTAATAACCAAATTTAGTAGTATAGCTGGATACAATGTCAACACTAAAAAATCAATAGCATTCTTGTGCACAAATAACAAACTCACTGAGAAAGAAATTATGGAAAACACACCTTTTACAATAGCATAAAAATTGAAATATTAGGAATCAATCTGACAAGGTATATAAAACACCTTTACATTGAACATTACAGTATGCCAAAAAAGGAGATCAAAGAGGATATCGGAAAATGGAAAGATATTCCTTGTTCTTTTGTAGGAAGAATCAATATAGTGAAAATGGCCGTACTTCCAAAATTATTATACAGATTTAATGCAGTTCTAATCAAAATACCAGTAGCATACCTCACAGAATTACAGAAAACAATCCCAAAATTCATTAGAAACTGGAAGAGACCTATAATAGCAAAAGCAATTCGGGGTAACAAAGGCAAGGCGGGAGGCATCACAGTCTCTGACTTGAAATTACAAGCTACAAAGCTGCAAAGCTACCATGATATAAAAAACAGTAGTACTCACAAACAAACAAACAACAGACCCCAGGATCACTGGAACAGTTAGAAGATGCAAAAATGATTCCAAACATATTCAGTCCCCTTATTTTGATGAAGGGGTCAAACCCTTTCACTGGTAGAAAACCTCTTCAATAAATGGCACTGGAAAAACTGGCTTTCTACATGTTGAAGACTAAAACTAGAGCCGTATGTATCACCATGCACTAAACTAAAACTGAAATGAATCAAAAACCTAAATATTAAAACAGAAACACTAAATCTGCTGGGAGAGAGAATAGGTAGAAATCTTGAAATCACAGGTATAGAGAAAGCTTCGTGAACAAAACTACGATTACACAGAAAATATTAGAAAGAGTCAACTAGTATCTCATCTTATTAAAAAGCTTTTGCGAAGCTGGGCATGGTGGCGCACGCCTTTAATCCCAGCACTCGGGAGGCTGAGGTAGGTGGAGCGTTCTGAGTTAGGGGCTGGCTTGGGCTACAATGTGAGCAAGGCTGGCCTGAACTACATAGTGAGACCCTGCCTCAAAAAACTAGGGCTGGGAGTTTGGCTCAGTGGCTTAAGCACCTGCCTGGCAGGCGTGAGGGTGTGAGTTCAATCCCTGGTGCCAAAAATAAAAAATAAAAATAAAAAGCTTTTGCACAACAAAAGAAACCACCAACAGAGTGAAGAGACAACCCACCAAGTGGGGAAAACACTTTTACCAGCTATATTTCAGATGAAGGACTAATATCTACAATATATGAAGAACTCAAAAAATCTGACACCCCCCCTCCAAATTGAAAGACCCAGTGTAAAAATGGGCATCTGAAATGAATAGATACTTCTTAGATGAAGAAATACAAGTAGCAAATATAAGAAAATATATGAAAAGATATTCAACATTACTGGTCATTCAAGAGGTGCAGATTAAAACAACGCTGAGATTCCATCTCACCCTGGAAAGATTGGCTATTATCAAGAAATTGAGGCAGGGTGTGGTGGTGCACACCTGTAATCCCAGCACTCAGGAGGCTGAGGTAGGAGGATTATTGCAAGTTCAAGGCCAATCTGGCCTACAAAGTGAGTTCAAGATCAGCCTGAACTGCATAGGGAAACCCTGTCTCAAAAAGACAAAAAAAAAAAGAAAAAAAAAAAAAAAAAAAAAAAAAAAAAAAAAAAAAAAAAAAAAAAAAAAAAAAAAAAAAAAAAAAAAAAAAAAAAAAAAAAAAAAAAAAAAAAAAAAAAAAAAAAAAAAAAAAAAAGAAAAGAAAAAGAAAAAAGAAAAGAAAGAAAGAAAAGAAAAGAAAAGAAAGAAATCAACCAATAACAAATGCTGGCAGGGCTGTGAGAAAAAAGAACCTTTCTCCACTGTTGGAGGGAGGGTACAGTGGTGCAACCATTGTGGAAATCAGTGTGAAGATTCCTCAAAAAATCAAAACTAGAGGCTTCATTCAACCCAGCTAGTCCCCTTCTTGGTATCTTCCTGAAAGAATTAAATTCATGGCCGGGAATTTAGCTCAGTGGCACAAACACTTGCCTGGCAAGTGCTAGATTGTGAATTCGATCCCTGGTACCAAAAAAGAAAAAAAAATTAAATTCATCATACCAGAACCATATATGCACACTAATGTTTATAGCAGGACAATTCATAATATCTAAATCTTGGAAATGGCCCAAATGCCCATCACCTAATGAATGGATAAAGAAGATATGGTTTTTTTGTGCAAGTGGAGTACTACTCAGCCATAAAGAAGGAGACACTTAGACATTTCTAGGTAAATGGGTACATCTGGAGGCCACACCCTTTAAGAGGAAAGATGGGATATCCGTGTTTAAATATCACATGGTTTTTCTGGTGTGAGAAACTGAAAGTGTAAATAAGGACAAAAATGTGTAATAGATGTTGAAAATAGGGAGAAAATGATCAAATGAGAAGGGGAACAAGAGAGGGGAGAGAGAGAAAGAAAGGAAAGGAAAAGGAAAAAAATAGAAGAAAAAAATTGAAACAAAACTTTTGTAAATAAGGAGGAGAAGAGGGATTGAAGAGAGGTCAGGGAATTGGGGGAAAAAGGAATCAAGATATATCATGTACTGGTGCAAATTCCCTATGGTGAATGTGATCATTATATATATCTAAAATGTACCAAATAAAATTAATTTTAAAAAAGCATTTTGTCTGATGTCAATTTTTCTTTGTTACTCTTTTAGTACCTTTTTTTTATTCTTATATTTTCAATGTATGTGTGTTTTATGTGTCTTTTTTTTTTTTTTTTTTTTTCCTGAGACAGAGTCTTGCTATGCAGTTCGGGCTGGGTTTGAACTCACTTTGTAGCCCAGGCTGGCCTTGAACTCACAGCAAGCCTCCTGCCTCAGCCTGCTGAGTGCTGGGATTACAGGTGTGTGCCACCACGCCTGGCTTCACCCATCGCTTGATCTCTTTTCTTTTTATTTTTTTGCATGTTTTCAGTAGCTGATTTTTTTAATCCATGCTGATAATCTCAATCTTTTAATAGGAAAACTGAGAAAAAGTAAATTTATTATAATTTTGATGCATTTAGACTTATTTTTTCCTGTTTTAAATTATAAATGTAACTATCTTGCTTTGTGCTGTCTGTCCTATTGTTCTCTTTTCTTAGCTGTGAATTTTTTTGGGGGGGAGTATATATTCTAGTGGTTAGAAAGAATATTAAAACAGGATTGGCGTAAAGGGAAATTGGTTATAAGATTCACCATGAAGGAAATAATACTCAGTCTAACGAACTCCAGCACCGAGCAGGTTGGATGAATGCCTTTCATTTGATCCAACTTCATAAGCGTTAGTGTAACACAAACCAAATCAAACACCTAACCTGCTTATTCATTGTTGTTCTTGAGAGCTAGAAAAAAGAAAAAGGAGAGAAAATCAGTGCTTTTTTTCTGCAGTCATCCAGGTAACAAGCAAGTAGTGATTTTCAGTTCTGTGTGAGGTTCCCAGCCAGAGTCCCAACTGGGGTTCCCGCCCCCCGGAACGTCACACAGAGAGGCCGGCAGGCAGGTCCCGGCCGGGTGCTTGCTGTGCAGTGCGCCCCACGGAGCTACAGAGGGTGACAGTAGAGATGGTGAGGCTGGGCCGGGATGCTCTAGGAAGGGCGGAGAGAGCTCCCCTGAGCTGAGGTCTGCAGCGGGAAGAACGGGAGGGGACGCGGTCCAGCAGAGAGAACCCCAGGGGACAGGTTGCACGCTGGAGTAAATGTGGCCTGTGGTGGTGAGGCA
This sequence comes from Dasyprocta punctata, assembly GCA_004363535.1. Lineage (NCBI taxonomy): Eukaryota > Metazoa > Chordata > Mammalia > Rodentia > Dasyproctidae > Dasyprocta > Dasyprocta punctata. The sequence goes on from RJWM01027535.1 coordinate 5,347, forward strand.
GCGACAGGGTGGCTGAACAGGAAGGAGCAAGTTTGGAGGGCTCCGGGAGCAGCACAAGCAGAGGAGGGAGACCGGATCCAGAGGGTGAAGGGGCCTGCAGGTCCGGGTAAAAGCTGGATTTGAATAAGGGACATAATCACCATCTGATCTTATGTCATCATTCTGTAAGGTGATCAGTGCATCCCAGATTGCTTAGAACTTTCCCAATCTAGCACAAAAAATCTTAGGCTTTAGGTGATGCCTTCCACTGCCCAGCAAGCTAGGACAACTGGTCAACCTAAGTGTACAGCAGGTACGATTTTAGTCCACGTTTAGGTCCTCGGGAACCATCATTTTATCCCCAGGAGCTCAGCCTCATTCTGCCTTAAGCCCCTTCCTTCCTTTAAGGTCATTACTGAGTTCCCTTCCCCTGCCAGGGTAAGACCGGAGTCCCTATTCGACACTTAGGGCAAAGGCTTCTAGCTGGTGTGGTTACAATAGGTGCCCGGCGATCAGGACCAGCCAGGTCCCTTGCTGACACTCTGCCTGTGCTGCGGGTGAAGTCCCTGTCCTCGGATCCCCAGGCTGCCGAGCCTCTGACCAGGGCGCCTCTGACAGGGGAGCCTGGAGGGGGATTCTCGCTGCTCTCAGGAGCCAGAGAACTCTGTCCCCCCAACCCTGGTGTGAGAGAATCTCCGCTCGGGCCCTGTGCTGTGACCAGGTGCCCTCCCAGCCCCGCCGCTCCAGGGCGCCCCTCAGGAAGTCACCTCTGAGCCAGGCTCCTGCAGACCCTGTTCCCGTCAGCCCGGAAGAGGGGATTACAGTGTCTGGCTATCCGCTTGGAAAATGCTATGAACCAAAGAAGGGAGAAATTGAGAGGGAACATTTCTGCCACAAGGGAAAACACAGAGACAGGTCAAGAAGCAGTTGCATACTCCAGGTGGTAGAAGACTAAGGCATTTTCTGCTACAAGCAGAGGCAGAGGCAGATTGGGAAGCAGCTGTGTACAGGAGGCAGCAGAAGATAATGGCTTGTACCAGAGAGACGACAGTGGAGATGGAGAGGAGAGCACACTTGTAAGACGCACGTGCACGCACACGCGTGCTGGTGGAGGCAGGAGACAAGGGAGAGAGGCAGGCAAGGATTCTCCTAGCTTGTGTATGGCGCGTAAAGAACATCCCTCTGCGCTGGAGGCCGGGGCAGCGCCCACACGCCAGACAGGACGGCAGAGCAGACCCCTATTTCTGCCTGGAGTGGGGAAGCTCTGACTAGATGCGGGGTTGTGCACTCCGTCTGGGAACTGTCTTCCCGTGGAATCCGTGGCTGGAATCACCCCAAAGTGGTCGCAGGGGATTGCCCGGGAAGGAGTGACCCAGCCATGCCGAGACAGGGTCAGACGGGATTGCACAGAAAGAGGCAGTAACGCCAGACGGTCAGGCCGAAGCGTCTGTCAGGGGAGCTCACTCGCCGTGTGCTGCGGTTCGTCGCCCTGACAGGCACGTCCCCCGTGAGGGGCCGAGGGAGGGAGCCGATATGAGGCTGAAGGAATTGTGGCTTGGAGCCAGGGCCAGAGCAGCAACCCAACTTCGTCCTCGTTATCAGCGCCTGGAATGCTGGAGGCTCCAGCCTGCTGGGAAAAGCCCGCAGCTGACTGGGTCACAAGGCGGTCAAGCCACTCTGATTTTTTATCAGGACACAGAAAGGCAACAGGGGTAACCGGCAGACCCCAGATTCTGTCACATCAGAGGGCAGGTACACAGCCACCAGGAGCTGACGGGGACATAACTTGGGAAGTCAAGACGGGGCATCTCACAACGCAATGCGCACAAGTGACACAACACACAAGCTGCGGCCCAAGCCTGTGCCCAAGCCTCTGAAAGGAGTTCAGAAAATAAACAAGAATTCAGTTTTAGTTTACGTTTTTTAAAAAAGATATTACATCTTTAAACACAGGTAGGCCAGTGAGACAAACTCCTTTATAACTCTTCCCTTGCATATTATTGGGAGTCAGCAACTGGCCCTTTACTGGGTTCTGGGCCGTGAAATGCTAGCTTCAGGGGGAAAAAAAACCTATGAAAGGATTCCCCACCCCTGCAGACGGGAAACTCCAAAAAGACCAACAGAGACGCTGGGCTTAGATTCTCTGCTCCCGGCTTTGGCAAGGCCGTCAGAGAGAAGCCGTGGTCAGGGCACAGCTGAAGAGCAGGAAGTGGAGCAGCTCTGGAGCTGGAGGGGGGCTGGGGGAAGGGGAGGAGGGAGGGCCATGGGGGCCTGGGAAAAGGACAGCAGCCTGCAGGGGTTAGGAGTTCTCCAGAGGATGCCGTTAACTGCTACCAGATGTGGAGCCTAGACTTGCAACACAGGCTTTTTTTTTTTTTAAAGCAAAGCCTTGTATTGTGGAGTCAGAATCTCAATGAGCTGGGAAAGCAGAGGTTCCCTGTCCCCTCATTGCAGAGGTTTCTTCTACAGGCCTCTGGAGAGGAGGAGGTCTCTGTACAGATCTGCAGTCCCAGAAGGTCCGGGCAGGTGTAGTCTGCATCCAGAAAGAGGTTTCCTGGGTGAGGTTGAGGGCTGGGGATCTGCTCATCTTTCCCAACCTCAGGCCCAGAAGTGACTGCAGAGCAAAAGTACTGGGAGGGAGTCCGGGCTACTCCTGGTGCTCCTGGGTCCCCAGACTCCCTAGACCTGTCTTCCCTGGTCCTCAGCATATGGTATCTTCCCACAATGCAAGGTCGGGCTGCAGTCTTGGATATTGCCCGCACTGCTCCAAGCACGCTGGCCGCCACCCCTGCACATCCCCATGAGCCTTAGATCCAGAGAGGCTGCCCACAGCCTGCCGCCTGGAGGGGGAGGGCGGGGCACGCTCTGATAGGGCTGGGACCGCAAGCCAAGGCTGCTCGGCACAGCCGCACAATTTTAAAACTAAGAAAGGGGTAGAGGGAAAGAAAAAACAGATCTCCTTTCCCCCATTCCTAGTCTCTCGGTTTCTCACTTAAGAGCAAACTCTTTCTTGCCCATGGAAATACCTTACTACCATAACAATTGCATGTATTATTATTTTTCAAAATTTTTATAATAGTAGCATATTCTACATGCTGTTCCGTATCTGGCTTTTTTCACTTAATAATGTATCTTGGAGGTATAGTCATCTCAAGACATGTGAATCCAGAGCCGCCTTCCTTTCTGAATGGACTCACAGTATTCCGTCCGTGCCTACGATGGTTACTATTGCACCAATCTGGCAGAGCCATAGGATGCCCGGATTCTGTATTTGGTTGATTATTCTGGATACTCATATGAGGTGTTTTGGGATGAGAGTTACATTTAAATCAGTAAACTCTGAGTAAGCAGATTGCCTTCCATAATGTGGATGGGCCACATTCAATAATTTGAAGGCCAGTACAAAAAGTTAAGCTTCCTCAAACAAGAGAGAATTCAGCCAGCATGTCGCCTTTGGATTTCACCACAGTGCAGTCCAATCCACGAGTCAATAGCCTGGATACCCTTGCACTGGAGCCTCAACTCCTTCCGTAGACTCCAGCCTGTGGGCTTCCCAATCAAACTGTGGTCTTGCCAAGCCTCTGCAGATTATACAAGATAATTCATAATACATAGTTGTATGTATCTATATATATTCTATGTGTATATATATGTATGTATGTGTGTGTGTGTATACGTACTATATGAATGATGCATTTGATCAGAACTCCATTAATCACCAGGCATGGTGGTGCACATCTATAGTCCCAGCACTCCAGAGGATGAGGCAGGAGGATTGCCATGAGATCAAGGTCAGCCTAAACTAAACTACATAGGGGAGACCCTATCTGAAAAAAAAAAAAAAAAAAAAAAAAAAGAACTTCATTAACTGACATTTGGTCTTTACATTTTTCTGTTATCACAAACCATGCTGCAATGAATAATCTTGCATATATGTCACCACGTATATTCCATGCACATTTTCTAACCACTGGGGATTTTGCTTCAGTATAAAGGAATTAAGAAATCCATCTCCACCAAGCAACAGCTAGGCTAGCTTGGATATGTCTTGTTACAAATCTTATTTTGAATGTCATTAGTCATTAGGAAACTACACATTCCAGTCATAATGAGCTCTCTTTTACACACACTAGAATGGCTAAAATTACAAAGGTTGGTCTTTGTTATGGTTTATACCTAAAGTGTCCCCCAAGCCTCATGTGCTCCCAGGTGGAGCTTTTCAAATGACTATATCATGGGTGTGTGACACTGGATCCATTCTCTGACTAGATTAGCATAGTTCTAGGTGTGGCTAAATAGATTTGCTGAAGGCAAAAGGCCCACCCTGGGTGTGAGGGGCACCAACCAATAGGCTTGTAACCTTAATGGAACAAAAAGGAAAAGGGAGGTCCACTGCTTACCTCCTCCTGCCTACCCTGCCATGGACTGTCTCTCCTCTGCCCTGACCCTCTTGCCATGTTACCCTGCCTTGGAGCCAGCAGACTATGAACTGAAACCTCTCCAGACTGTGAGCTAAAATATACCTTTCCTCCTTTAACTTAGAGTGTTGCGTATTTTGTCCCAGCAATGAAGAAGTAAATAAGACAGCCATATTATGTGTTGGTGAGGATGTGGAGTAACTGGAACTCATGTATCCTACCAAGGGGAGTATTAACTATTTTGCATAACGGTTTCTTAAAAAGATGGAAACAAACCTATGATATTATCCAGCCATTTCATTTCTAGGTATTTATTTCCCCAAGAGAGATGAAAGCGTATGCTTACACAAAGACTTTTATACGAAGAGTTTTGCACAAATTCTCACACCACCTTATTTGCAATAGTCAAAAACGGAAAACAATCAAGTGCTCATCAATTGGCAAAAAGGCAGACAAACTGTGCTGTATCGATTCATGAAATGCTGCTTAGTAGTACAGAGAAATGACCTATTGATTTGTGTAACAACAAAAATGAGTATCAAAGTAATTGTATAGAATGAAAGAAACCAGATAAAATGTTTTTAAATGCTATATGATTGCATTTATATAAAATTCTGGAAAATTAAAATTAACCTGTAGTGACAGAAAGCAAAGATTTCCTGAGAACCACATGAGGAAGGAAGGAAACTCTTGGAGGTGACAGATATGTTCATTTTCCTGGTTGTCCTGGACGCTCATTTCACAACCATATACCTTTGTGAAAACCCATCAAATTGTACACTTTATACATTTTGCTGTATTCCAATTACATGTCAACAAAGCTATAAAATTTTTGAGTGCCCAAAGTGAGCATTAATCTTCACTTTTTGTAGTCCTTCTAGAACAATCTTTCTCTCCTCCCTGCAAATGAAGCCATGGAGGGATCAGCCAGAGTCTGTCACGTACTCAAAAAGGCAAACTAGAAAAGCATGTTAGTATTTTTTTCCAAAATATGACCCAGTTGCAAACTTACACTGTGTGTGTTCCACTAACCTTCACTCTGTCCTTCAGCCTCATTTCCCAGCCCCCTCATAAGCGGCACCACGCTGAACTATCAGCTTCCCAAGCACAGCAGCTGTGGTTACCACGCAGTCCCCACAGCAGGAGCTCACCACCAGCCTTGAGGGCAGAAGCCCAAGGACGCCCGAGGCCCGGCGCCCTCTCCTAAGCAGGGCGGAGCTCTCCTCACCTGTGCTCAGACTGTACAGGAGAAAGACGCCTCAGTACCAGAGCCCCAGGGAGACGCCAGCTGAGAAGTCGGGCACCCCCACCACCCCGTGGCCTGAGCAGATGCCCACCCGCCAGGCGCAGACAGGCTCGCGGCAGCTGCCCAGGCACGGCAGGGACGGGCAACAGCAAACGCCTTCCCGGAGCAGCTGACACCTGTTGCAGTCAGCACAGGCCAGAGGCCAGGAGGAGCTGGGCGCACCGAGGAAGGAGGAGGAGCCGCACCCTTCGGGGTGGCACTGAGGGGCCTACAAACACCAGCTAGCCCAGCGCTCCTTTGCAACTACATCCCGGAAAGGACCAGGGCCTTTTGCACAGTCTTGCATTCACTGTAGTTCACTGCGGCTGAGCCTCATGGCCTGGAATTGTCTACAAGTAGAAGACTCAGGAACAGTTTAATATCCTCCATGCATCTTTCACTGACAACCATTGTTCTGGGTGTCTGGGACCCCTCCCTCCCCACCCCAGCCCACTCCCAGTCCTCCCAGGCCTAGCAGAAGAGGCTGCTGGACTCATTTGTCTTCTTTTAGACTTCAGAGGATGATATTCTGTGTTTTATGAACTAGATAAAAACCTTAACAAGTCCTGCCTATCTCCTGCTCACTCAGCAGTGACAGCTCTTAATGCGATCTGCAGTATATTATTTTTTAACTATACTCCAGGTGTTTGGCAAGTCCATATTTGTAGGGTGAAGAAGGGGATACTTAAAAGCTGATTTCTTTTCTTTTTCTTTATTTTAAAGAGAATAAAACAAAACAGAACAGAACAGAAGAAAGCAGATCAGAACAAAACAATACAAGCAACACAGGATTTCAAAACAAGACAACAGGAAATCAACAGTGGCTACCATAATGTCTCTTGTTTTCTTCAAAATAGTTGTCCATACTTCACACACAATGAATTCAAGCAAAACACAATAATATAAAACCAATAAAAACAAAAGAATAAAAATGTTACAGGCTTTCAAAACCAGACAATAGGAAAATCAACAATGGCTACCATAATGTCTCTGGTTCTCTTCAAAATAGCTGTCCACACTTCTACACATATTGAAATCAAATAATACAGAACAGAGTAAGAACAATCAAAACAAAGGATAAAAGCATTATTGAACTTCACAACAAGGTGATAGGAAATCAGCAATGGCTACCATAATGTCTCGTTTCCTACAAAGCAGCTGCTCATACCATCACACGTAACAAAATCAATTCCCGTAAACTCTTTAGGAGAAGTTCTAGGCATGTATAAGCCTATACATGTACGTCTATCTTTCTGTATTAGAGTGAAAGACTAAACAAAATGTCACAAATTACAAGAAAAACAAGAGACAAAAGAGTCTAATAAATAACAATAACAAGGAGCCCAAAACAATAACAATACAGGCTTGCAAAACAAGATGGTAAGAACATAACTAAGATTGCTATTTTGCATAGTTGTCTTCAAAAGAGTTACTCAGATTACCATAAATAAACATGCAAAATTGATCTAATCCTGTTTTGTTCCAAGAACTAATAGAATTAGTAATACAATCCTCTTAGCTATCTTAAGTGTATATGTACTAATTTATATCTTTTTTCTTTTCTCTTCCTTCTTTTCTCCTTTTCCCTATCTAATTTGTTGTTTCTCCTTTGGGCAGTTTGTTACCCTGCAATAATATTTACTGAAGATTTTGTATCTTATTTACTCTTTCAGTTTCTTATACTAGGGAAACAATATGGTATTTACACATATGAGTTTGATTTATGTCACTTATGAGTATGGTCTCAAGTCACATCCACTTACCTATAAAAGTCTCAATGTGATCCTTCTTTACAGCTAAGTAGTACTCCATTGTATAAAAATACTGCATCATTTTTATCCATTCCTCAGTTGATGGGCAGTTAGGTTGTTTCCAAGACTTGGCTATTACAAATTGTGCTGCTATAAATATGGGTGCACATATATCATTGTGGTAGGATGTTTTCAATTCTTCTGGGAATATGCCCAGAAATGGAATAGGTGCGTCAAATGGGACTTCCAACCCCAGCTTTTTGAGGAACCTCCAGACTGATTTCCACAGTGGTTGCACCAGTCTACACTCCCACCAACAGCGCAGGTAAGTTCCTTTTTCCCCACAGCTTCTCCAGCATTTGTTATTGGTGTTTTTCTTGATCCTGGCCATTCTTTCTGGAGTGAGATGGAATCTCAGTGTTGTTTTGATTTGCATTTCTCTAATGACCAACGATGCTGAATATTTTTTCATTTATTTGCCATTTGTATTTCTTTGGCCGAGAAGTGTGTATTCATCTCAGATGCCCATTTTTGGACTGCCCCTTTGAATTTCAGGGGTCTGATTTTTTTTTTAATTCTTTATATGAAAAGCTGATATCTTGAAAACAAAAAGATACAGGGCTTTCTCTGTGTTCTTTGATTTTACTTGTCCAAGGGCCCCTTGATTCTCCTAATTTGCAGGCTCAGTGCAGCTCACAGATGCAGGGTCCTCATGCCTGCTGGAGACTCACGTACTTGGGTAAACGTGGCTATTTGTCATGATTTTAGAGTTCAGTAAATGCCATAGGATTGAATGCTGAGGGTGGCAGAACATTTTGTTCTCATTAGGAGATAGTTAAAAGATTCTACCACTGAAAGTACCATAGGAGGTAAACTCAGTAAAGAGATCGCTAAGAGCCGGCAAGCCTCCAAGAGATATTAAAACCAGCAGACAGGAGCCGGGGATTTAGCTCAGCGGCCCTAGTGCCTGCCTGTGAGTTTGACCCCAGGTACCAAAGGAAAAAATAAATAAATAAACCAGCAAGTACCAAACAGGGCAGGAGCCTTATTTTGCCATGTCCAGAATGTGGCTGAGACTAGGGGCAAATTTATTCTTCCTAGTTAGGAAATGCTAGACACTCATCGTTAAGCTCGTGAGTACCTGGACCAGCACACTCAGGGACCATGCTTCGTATTTTCCTGAAATGATCTGGAGGAGACAGATCAGGCCGGGGTGCTTCTTACCCCCTAGGTCTAGTAGTCCGGGTCCTGTGGAGAGACAGAACCGGGGGACCCAGGGGTGCAGAGCGGATCGTGGCTCCCACAGGTGCAAGGCAGCTTGGGTGAGCCCGAAATCCACAGTGCAGCTGTGTCACGTGGGCTGAAGCTGCTGCCCATAGGTAGAATTTCTTTTAACTGAAAAATCAAGGGCGCCAGATTATCTAGAATGATCTATCTTACTGAAAGGCTTTGATCACATCTACAAAATACTTTCACAACAATACCGAGATGATTTGAAAAGAGACTGCCGATCACTCAAGCTGATAAAAAGCCATCCCAGCCGATTCCACCAGGACCCTCTGGCCTAAGTCACTTTCAAAGGTTCCCTGAGAAGTCTCACAGTTCCACCGGCGAGGCCACGGATGGGGCCCCTGAGGGATGACTCCCCTGTGACGCAGCCTCCGAAAGAGCAGAGCATCCGAGCTGGCTGAGCCCTTAGGCTCCTCGTCAGATCCCTCTATGTCTGCTGAGGAAACTATGCCCTGGATCAATGGACTAGCCAAGGCCAGCGGACACACAGCGGAGGTCCTCCGCCCACAAGAATGGGGAGAGGGATCAGAAGCCTGAGAGGACGCGGAGGCAAAGAAAGCCCTGCTGGAGAACACCTTCAAGTCTCAGACCTGGAGCGGATCCTGGGCTTCCCAATCCACTCCTTTACCGCACCGATGGGGAAACTGAGGCACCAGGAGGGGAGTGGTGGGCTTGAGGTGAGGTTGCTCCGAGCGTTGAAGGTGGAGCCGAGGCCATGGCTCTTGGGACAGGCTCAGTCTCCACTGGCCGCTGTCCTGTCCCTCCTGCCCTCTCCTTCCTTGGGCTGGAAACATGAAAGGCTGTTTATCACCACAGACATTTAGAGTTTGCATTTAACTTAAAGTTCTCTTGGAACAGACATTGCTCTTTGATCCACATCAGTGGTGGGGAACCTTTTAGAGACTGAGTGCCAAACCGTAACCCCAAATCCACTTGCTATCACAACATGCCAGCACTGCAATTAAACTCAAATACAGAAGTTTTAGTTTAGAAAAGATAACTCACACATCAACATCTTTTGTCTTAAAGGAAAGCACAATAACACATGTGTCATAGATTCACCACCACTGACCTCGATCATTGGTTTAGAAACAAGAGGACTTAAGGACTGGATGAGAATAATTTCAAATTCAGCCTCTATCCTGACAGAAGCAGCTTTGTCCTCTGTCCAGATGGCCACAGTGTTAGCCCACGTCCTGTTCCCGTAACCAGATGTGTGAGGCCGGGTAGTTTGGGAAGAAAGGAGGTTTACTTAGCTCCCAGTTCTGCAGAGCAAAGCATGGGGCCAGCTTCTCGCGTCGGGTGCGGGGGAAGCCCCGGGGGGACAGCACCCCAAGGGCGGGAGGCCGGGAGCATCAGCCTCGCCCTTCCCTAGCAGCCCTCTGCTGGGAGGCATCAGGGTCTACCTTAATTCATGCAGACGGCAGCACCCCCTGTCCCCCGTTCCTTCGGCCCCGCCTCTTAACAGTCCTATTACCCCGACACTGCCACGCTGGGACCAAGCATACAGCACACGGACCTCTGGGAGGCACGCGAAGGACATCCCGGCCTCTGCCATCCACGCCACGGGCAGTAGGGAAAGGCTACACAGCTCTGCGCAGACCGCCCCTGCCCCGCTCGGCCCCATCTCAGCCCGGGGAGGCACAGCTCAAGACGGGGTCCTGAGGATGGCGAGCCCTTGCTCCTCTCCTGTGTTTTACGAAGGGCAGACTGGAGCACAGAGATGCGATCTGTTCCTGGCCTTCCGTATTAGTCAGCTTTGCTGGTGCTGGAGCCAGACACCTGGGATGTACAACTTCAAGGGGAAAAGGTTTACTTCGGCTCATGGCTCCAGAGGTTTCTCTGTGGGGTCAGCCGGGTCCGAGGCAACAATGGCACGGAAGGGGAAGCTGCCCGACCGCCCGCAGCAGCCGCGAAGCAGGGAGCAAGGGAGGAGAGAGCGCGCCCTGCATGGCCGCGCCCGGTGACCGCCTCCACCACCAGACTCCATCGGACAGTGTGACCCCCAAACTCCCCCTCTGCACACTTGAGACTTCAGGGGATTCTTGAGATCGGAACCCTAGTACTAAATCTCTAGTCCTCTACTTCTCAGTTCAGCATTTTTGGGGTGTTTCGTTGCTGCTTATTTCACTGTTTCATGTTAATTTTGGCAGGGCAGCCCAGCGCACATGGTAGATTGCCACGATGGGCGTGGCTTTTGGGGTTCCCGGGTGAGGGACTGCGAGAGGATGAGAAAAATAAAGAGACAAAAGTTGGGGTCAGGCGGAGACGTCTCTCTCCTGAGGGGCGGAAAGGAACTCCCCCCTCACCGCTGGGGTGTTTATTTATACATTTAGCAACAGGGTCACGTGGTATCCCTTTGCCTAGTAACCCACGGCTTGGGTTGTCTGGGGCTTGGTGATTTTCCCCGGCTGAAGCAGCTCCTCCAGGTGGTTCCCCCAGGTGCGTTCTGTGCTCTGAAGGCTGTGCCGCGGCCCTGCAGGTGTGATCTGTTTCCAGCCCCAATGGCTCTCTACAGTCGATGACGCAGGAGAGGGCCTGGAGGTGCTCTCAGAGCCACGAGCAGCCCGGGGAAAGGTGGGCAGGCTTGGGAGGGCTCTGCAAGGGCAGTGTGCCCACTCAGACTCCTACATTAGATGCGTCCTCAAGTGTGGGTTTGCGGGCGGCTCTGCCGGGGAGACGGGGGCTGTGCCCGTGACAAATCCACGTCCCACTCTGGTTTTGCAGACTGTGGTTGCTGTGCCTGCAGCTGATGAAATCCCCGAGGGTTACTGAACCCTCATAAGGAGGAGGAAACTAACATAGGTAGTAGAGAGACAAAGCTACCCTGGATCACATCACACAGCTGCTAGGGGCACCGTGTCATTATAGGTTACTCCTAGAAGCAGATGCCAAAACCGGACAGAGTCAAATCTGCCAAATCTGCCAGGCGTGGTGGTGCACACCTGTAATCCCAGCATTTGGGAGGTTGAGGTAGAAGGATCCTTGCAAGTTTGAGCCCAGCCTGGGCTACAAAGTGAGCTCAAGGCCAGCCTGAACTGCATAGCGAGACCCTGTCTCAAAAGACAAAAAAAAAAAAAAAAAAAAAAAAAATCGCCAAATCTGTGATTTGGAGCTGATGACTCCTTTCTGGAGAGCCTGTCCCTCAGCAAATATTTATCAAGCCAGGCTTAGCGCTAGGTGGTTTGCTATATAAAAAGATGTGTAAACATGCCCCATCCTTCTAGGAGCTCAGTCTCGCTGAGCAGGAAAACAGACCACACAGGTACTGCATCAAACCAGGCGTGCTGGTGCCCACCACGGGAATGGACCGCGTGCTCGTACGTGGAGGTAGGCACCCTGGCAGCCCGGGTTACTGAGGCTGAGGCCATGGCCCCCGAGGCAGGGCAGCTGCCAGCGGCTGGGCTGCTCGGGGAGAGCCTGCCCCGTACCCGCCACCCTCTCCCTCTTCTCACGCCGCCAGTCCACGATTAGCACGCTCCCTGGGATGTGTGCTGATGCCTCTTGTCATCTCCCACTTCTTACCCAGTCATGTGACGTAGAAGCAAAAGTAGCTGCAGGCTTCCCAATGCCCTCTGCCCAGAGGGCAGAAGAACGGTGAGGAGAGCTTTCGATGGTCTGTAAGTCACCCAGGCTACGTGTTCTGCTATGGAAACCCAAATGGATTAAGAAATGACACCAGCTGCTCCCCAAATCCCTCTTCACCCCCATGTGACGGCACAGGCCGTCACAACTCAGAGGAGTCTGGCTCCATGCTCAGGATGGAATTTGGGGTGTTAAGGCGGATGAACCGAGGCACAGCCATGCCATGTTCATTACTGCCAGTCTGTGGTCTCAATTTAGTTGGTTGTCCTTTTCAAGAAAAATCTAGAGTCTGATTCTGACAAATGCATTGAATAAAAGTGTATTTCTGACATGTGGCGGCAGATGCCTGCAATCCCAGCTCTGTGGAGGCTGAGGCAGGAGGATCACAAGCTTAAAACCAACCTGGGCTACGTAGGGAGTTCAAAGCTAGCCTGGACTATATAGCAAAAAACTGTCTCAAAGAACAAAACAAAACAAAAACTATATTCCCTTTAATTTTTCCTTTAATTTTTAATGATCTTACTTTTTTTGATCAGGAAATACATTCACATGGTTCAACAATCAAAACCCTATAAAAGGTTCTCAGAGAAGTTTCCCTCCCTCCTTTGGTTCCTGGACTTAACGCTGCAGTCCCGGGCGGTAACTGGTTAGAGTACTGCGTCTGTGTCCAGAATGCATGCTTGCAAATATACACAGATATGAATAGGCGTGCTTATTCTTCCCTTATTATTGTTTTATGAAACGAGATATATAGATAGAGATAGAGATAGAGAGATAGATAGAGATAGATAGATTGCTCTATGCTTCTTATTGTATCTTACAGGCTTTTTGTTTCTGCATATAGAAAGAGCTTATTCATTGTTTCCACTGAATGAATTTATTAAACCAATCCTTGCTGGCAAGATTGTCTTCAGAGTTTGGCTGTTACAACAGGGCCTCCGTGAATAGCAACATCCATACGCACCTCACGCAGATGACAGCGCATCTGTGGGGTAAATTCCTAGAAGAATTGCTGAACACTTTTAAAATAGGCTGTATTTTCTCAAATTGCCTGCCACAGAAGTTTTGCCAGTTTGCCTTCCCACTAGCAGTGGGTTAGAGGGACTATTTCCTCACAGCCTTATTGAGAACTTGCATTATCAAACTTCTGCAGTTGTGCCAAGCTGCGAAGTACAGTACTTAGATTTTCTTTTACTTTTTGAGACTGGATCTCACTAAGTAGCCCAAGTTAGCATTGAACTCACAGCAGTCCTCCTGCCTCAGCCTCTGGAGTGCTGGAATCACACACATGTGCCACCACGCCCAATTTAAATAAAAAACTAGCCAGGCATGGTGGTACACACCTGTAATCCCAGCACTCCAGAGGCTGAGGGAGGAGGATTGCTGTGAGTTCAAGGCCAACCTGGGCTACCTGGTGAGTTCAAGGCCAGTCTGCTGAACTACATGGTGAGACTTTGTCTCAAAAACAAAACAAAACAATAATAAATAAATAAATAGCTAGATTTTAATTTCTTTTTTTAGTAATTTCATACAAAAATTTGTAGGAATATATGAAGTTTTCCTATGTATTATTGATTGAGCTTTACTTGGCCTTTTTCTAATTCAGAGTAAAGTTATAAGTAAAGCCAGAAGCTGACTCCTGACACCATCAACAGAGCTAGATGGGAAGTGTTCTTGTGGACCCCAAAAATGCAAGCAAGTGGGGCAGTCTCTGAACCCCAGCAGACCCGGGTGGCATCCGTCACCGTGCTGGAAATAGAGAGCAGGCGAGTGCTATGGCTGTGTCTAGATGTCCCCCTCAGAGCCTCCTGCACTCTCAGGTGGGGCTTTTCAGAGGTGGCTGGACCACGGGTGTGCGAATGTGGATTAAGGGAGTGTAAGTGTGGATGAAAGTTGTGACATCTGGATTAGTCCTTGTATCCATCGGGGTTTCCTAGAGAAACAGATGTAAGGCAAGATATACAAATGTGTAAGAAATTACAGAATTGGCTTGCTACGGTCAGCCACAAAGTCGGATGAGGGGTGTGCAGAGGGGGTCTGCACGCTGGAGGCTGAGGGGTGCAGCCCAAGGGCTGGAGCTCACTTCAGTGCCCCGTGCAGGTCCGTATCAGGAGGCCGACGGGTCTGTGATGGAGCACTGAAGAATCTACGACGGAAGGCTGAAGAGTCCCAGGAAGCCAGGAGATGATGTCTAAGCTGAAGCCAAAGACTAGAGCTCCTCCAAAGAACCAGCAATCAGTCCCTCCTCATTTGCCTTTGATTGTATGCAGGCTGCTCCCCTGGGGTGGGGGCAGCACTCACACCAGTTGTGCGCCCTCCTCTTGCACAGGCTGAGGATGTTATAAACTAGGGACCCTGGTCCCCTGCTGAATCACTTAGTTAAATTTCTGACCTTCTCAAATTGACACAATGAACAATACACTGGAATGGCAGGGGCTTGTCCTCTACACCCCAGGATGTAGAGCTGCTGAGTCACTTAGTTAGTCTTCTAGACTTCTCAAATTGACACAGTGTATAAACTGTCACAGTCCCCTAATTGGATTAGCATAACTCTGGGTGTGGCTCAATGGATTTACTGAAGTGGAAAGCCCCACCTGGGTATAGGTGGCACCAGTCAGTAGGCTCCTAGCCCGGATGGAACACAAAGGGACAGAGGGAAGGCTGTTTCCTGCTGCTCCCTGCCTGCCCTGCCAGGGACCGTCTGCCCCCTGCGATGCCCTTCTGCTATGCCGCCCGCCCTTCCTCAGAACCAACAGCAGACTGAAATCAACCAATAACAAATGCAAGCGGGAGCCAGACGTGGAGCACACCTTTAACCCCAGCACTTGGAAGGCTGAGGCAGGAGGATAGTTGTGAGTTTGAGACCAGCCTGGGCGACAAAGAGTTTAAGGCCGCCTGAACTGCAAAATGCGACCCTGTCTCAAAAAACAGGGCCAGGGATTTAGCTCAGTGGCTTAAGCGTCTGCCTGGCAGGTGCAGGGTTGTGAATTCAATTCCTGGTACCAAAAAAGAAAAAAAAACCCAAAAAACAAACTTAGTGATTTGCCTCCCCAGTGTGGGAAACAACTCGGACGCAGTCCTGCACACCACTGCAGCCACCAGAGGGCTGCTCCCATAGAGCCACAGTGCCCTGTGGTGCCCTGTGTCGCCACCCCCTAAAGATTCATAAGCCCAAGTCCTAGCACCAGGACCTTGGGGTGGAATCCTCCTTGGAAACAGGGTTCCTGCCATTGTCATTATTTATGTTGAGGTCATTAGGGTGGACCCGAATCTCAAATAACTGGTGTCTCCATAAAAAACAGAAATGCAATCACCAGGAAGGCACGCTAGTTTTCTTCTGGTTGGAGCCTCTCTGACCCAGTGTGGCAGGTTTTTGAGAGGCACATCTTTCTTCCCCTACAGTCCGCGCCAGTCAGGAGAACCCACCACGTTGGGTCAGAGAGGCTCCAACCAGAAGAAAACTAGCGTGCCTTCCTGGTGACTGCGTGACTGGCGTGGACTCCAGGGAGAGAAAGATGTGCCTCTTGTATGCCTACAGCTGCACACGCGTGTGCAGGCTAAGAATCAAAGACATACCATTCCCCCTCCCTCGTAAGCAACCTGCTGGTTTGGAGGACCAGCTAATTTGATAGCAACTAAGATACATAAAGCAACTAAATGCTTGTACTGTTTGGTTGATTTTGCAGGCCTGGGGCCAGCAGGCTGAGCATCTCTTGGGAAGATAACAGTATGCAGTATAGCAAATATGGGGGATTCTCTTCTGTCTTGTCTTTGAGGCCCAATATTGTTCTCATTGTTTTGCTTTATTTTGATTAATTTTTTTTGCATCATTTCATATCCTGTTGTTATTGGTTTTATTCTGTTTTGTTTTTGGCTTGATTTTACTATACCTGATGGAATGGTCAACTATTCTGAAAATAACAAGATACACTGTAGTAGCTATTGTTTTCATAGCATCTTTCTTTGAAGTTCTGTACTAGTTCTACTGCTTTGTTTTGATTGACTTTGTTCTGTTATGCTTTGTTGGATTTTACTATCTTTAAAATAAAAAAATAAAACAAAGAAGAAGAAACGCTCACACAGGCAGAACGTCCCGCCCAGCCTAAGGCCGAGATGCTGCCAGGCTCCGAGGCATGCGGAAGCCTGGGGCAAGCCAGGGGTAAGAGAATGCGGCTCGGAGCCCACCCTGCCTCTCAGCCGGCGGGAGGAGCCGGCCCTCGACACCCCGGTCTGGGACTCGGTGCGGCCAGAGCCACGAGACGCACACTGGCTGTTGAAGCCACGGGCTCTGCAGCGCTCTGGTAAGAGTTGCAACCCTCGGGGCCACCTGAGCCTGCGCAGAAGTGGCGCGCCTCTTCCCCTAGGCTGGCTCCTGCCGCCCTCTGCGCCCTGCTGTTGCCTGGACTCTAGTGGCTTCGCTGCCCGCTCCACTATGCTTCCGTCTGGGCTTGGGCTGCGTTTTGCTGCCACGATCAGGTTTCAAAGGCTATGGATTATATCTGTTCCTCAGTGCGAAGGCTAAATTCACTCTTTCATGCACCCTTCTTGTTGCTTTGGTATGATGTAAGAAATAAGGAGATGCTGAAGCTGTGCCAGCACGTTTGTTCCTGAAGTCCTTAAGGTTAAGATTTAATTCCATAATTGTAGTGGTGATTTCAGCCAAGTGCACAGTGCGTACTCCCCCCCCCCCAGGATGATAAGTACACGGTACTTTTTATCTTCAAGGTAATTGATCAACTCTTTGCAATTAATTCTTCCAATGCTCTGGAGCTACTGAAAGTAGAAACTACACATTCATTCTGGGCGTGGTGGTGCATGCCTGTAATCCCAGTAGTCAGGAGGCTGAGGCATAAGGGTTGCTGTAAATTCAAGGTCTGTTACACAGGGAGACCCTGTCTTTTTTTTTTTTTTTTTTGTACCAGGGATCAAACTCACAACCTCACACCTACCAGGCAGGCATTTACACCACTGAGCTAAATCCCTGGCCCTATTTATTGAGACAGGGTCACACTATACAGTTCAGGCTGGCCTTGAACTCACTTTGTAGCCCAGGATGGTCTCGAACTCACAATGATCCTCCTGTTGCAGCCTCCCGAGTGCCGGGATTACAGACATGCGCCACCATGCCCGGCTGGGAGACCTTGTTTTAAAAATGATAAATAAAAGCATGGCGCTCTAATGAGTGGAATTGACAGCTTCATAAAAGAGATTCCTTACTCCTTTTACTATGTGAGGACACACCAATGTGTGCCACCTATGAATTAGAAAACAGACTTTCACAAGGCAGCAAAAATCTAATGGTATTTTTTCGTTTGTTTGTTTTTGTTTTTTGAAACAGGGTCTCACTATACAGCTCAGGCTGGTTTTGAACTCACTATGTAGCCTAGGCTGGCCTCAACCTCATGGTGATCCTCCTGCCTCAGCCTCCCCAGTGCTGAGATCACATATGTGTGCCACCATGCCCAGTAAATGTAATAGTATCTTTCACCTGGGGTGTAGCTCAGTGGTATAGCAGTTTGCCTAGTAGTCATAAGGCCCTGGGTCCAACCCCCAAACTGGGGGAAGTTGCTAATGATACCTTAATTTATATTTATTCCTTGACTCTAAAATCAAGAGAAGTCAATTTCTGTTGTTTGTAAAATACCTCATTTGTGGTATTTTGCAGTAATGGGATTTTTTTAAAAGCCGACATTCACTTTATTTATTAAGAAATTTTCTGATGGCAGCTTTTAGTCAACATCTAAATATCCGTGTTCGTGGGCCCAGGGACAGTTAGAAGACTTAAATGAGTGGTTCTCAGACTTTTTAGTGTAGAAATTCGCTACAGTCTTAGAAATTACAGAGGATACCACAGAGCTTTTGTTTTTCTGGGGTAGCTATTTATGCATGTGGCCATTTCTCATGTAATGGCCAAGCGACTGTCCTGCGTCTCCTATTGAAGCGGTCACTAAGCGAGAAATTGTGTATCATATGTACATTGCAATATCCAGAACAAAGAAATGGCCAAAGAAAACTCCAACCTGATGACTTTGCTTTCCTTTGCATAGCTCTTCCACGCAGCCCTGTAACGTACAACAGAACAGGAAGCTACAGCACGGTGCCGCACAGTCAGCAGGGCTATGGTGCTGTTCTGCAGACCGCCCAGCTGCACCGCCCCTGCCTTCCTGTGCCCCGAATCCAAACGTGGCTCAGCAGCCTGAACAGTCTCTCCACAAGTATGTCATCAGAGCAGAAGTGTCAGTGCTGGGTTAGAAATTAAAATTGAGAGAAAGTCAAAATATTCACAAGTTGCTTACAATAATAAGGCCATTACATGTAAAATAACCCGCTGCGGGGTCCGATGGCGCCCAGTGTAGCAGTGTGGCTGCTGTGGTGCCGTCGGTCACACGGGGTCACCGTCACCGGGGCCTGGGAGGAGAACTCATGCCGACCCCTGAGACCTGACGTCACTTGCCGGAAGCCACGGGGAAGCTGTGGCCCTTTGTTTTTGAGATAAAATATTTTTCGTAGTATTCCCTGAACCTGGGCGACACTAAGCTGCGTCAAGGTCTCAGTGAGGGGATGGTACAGTGTTGTCTTGTGAACGCATCAGTCTAATCCAGGCATTCCCACCGGGTTGGGAGGGTCGTTCCCTGGGAAAGCGCCTGCGGCAGCCTTGAAGACTTGGGTCTGATTCCTAGCACCACAAAATGTTCACATTAAGGAAAAGAAAAACTGGCTCTCATAATCAAGTAGCTTTTGTATAAACATACAATTAATAAAGTCTGAAGTGTACAGTCATTACTTAAACCTCTCCTCTGTGCTTGGTTGTTTTGGTTTGGTTTGGCTTGTTCTGTTTTACTGGGGATCTAACCCGGGTATGCTTTACCACTGAGTTACATTCCCAATTCTATTCCTTCCATCCTTCCTTCATTCATTCAAAACAGGGTCTTGCTATGTAGTTGAGGCTGGCCTCAAACTCATGGTGATCCTCCTCATTCATTATTTTGAGACATGGTCTGCTGGCCTCAAACTTGCCATCTTCCTGCTTTAGCCTCCCAAGTAGCTGGGATTAGCTCATGTACCTCTCCTTTGTTTTACCTCAAAATAATAATATAGGAAGACTTGAGGGTGTTCTGACTGTACAGCTCTTTGAGACTAATTTAGGACTGGGAAAACATTTGTGTGGTATCCTTAAACTAGCTTTTGCGATACTGTGAGTTAGAATAAAATGATTCTCTTCTTTAAAAAAAAGAAGACTGGGAGAAAGGTGGCATTATTTTTTATGTGTAAATCTACTTAATATTTGGCTTGATAGAAGACAGCTGGATTCTCACATCTGGTTCCTCAGACTGTACTTTTGTGGTTGGACTTCATGAAGGAATCCAGTCTCCCATGGATGCACAGCAGCTGGAGAACTGAGGAGCATCGTGAGCGCCTCTGTAGAACTGTGGCTATTTTCCCTTGATTCTGTACCAAAACACAGTCAATGGCAAGTCCTTAAAGATAAGTTGCAGTGTGCAATCTAAAATTTTATCAATTAATTTTTCATATTGTTACATTAAAAACTCATTGGTCTATCTTGCATTTGACTGGCTGATTCACCTATATGTGATTTGGTAACATTCTGTAACAAAAACAGAAACAAAAACCATAAAAAACAAAAGCCTTCAACTATTACTATCAAGCTTGTGGTGGTGTATACAAATTCTTCCACAATTCTTCGTGTCTGTTTTTTGTTTTTCTGAGGCAGGGTCTCACTATGTAGTGCAGGCTGGCCTTGAACTCGACTAGAGAGCCCAGGCTGGTCTCAAACTCAAGGTGATCCTCCTGCCTCAGCCTTCTGAGTGCTGGGATTACAGGAGTGCACCACCACGCCTAGGGACAATTCTAATACTCCTGTTGAAAACTCTGATTACATTATTGACAACAAATCCTCCAGCTGCTTTCCTTTCAACAGACACACTTACTTCTTCATTTTCAAGAAAATGACTGCCAGTGTTCCTGTCTGAAATGCTATTGGCTGACAATCATTCTTTCAAGTCAAAATGAAAAAAAGCAGCCAGTTGGCTCACAAGTCAAACAAAAGCAGAAGTGCTTTTCCTACAAAACCATTGTACTTCTACATACAGCAAAAGTGTTTGTGTGCACTTCCCATTTTGTTACACAGAATGCTAAGAAGATGTGCTCTTAGGTTAGCATCATGAACTAAAAAAAATTTTGTTCACCCAGAACATTTTTTTTTTTTGAGACAGGGTCTCACTATGTATTCCAGGCTGGCCTCGAACTCGTGGTGATCTTCCTGCCTCAGCTTCCTCAGTGCTGGGATTACAGGCGTGCACCATTGTGCCCAGCACCAAGAACATCCTTAACCTAAACTAACATTTAAAAATGCTTCTGTGTAGCAATATAGTGCTGACTGGTATTCCAATAACAATTCACACTTAGGTAGCAGCAGTTTGACTTAGACTCATTTGATCAGGGCACATGTCCATGTGAAAAAGGTGAGTAATATATGATTATGAAAATAATTCTGAGCTCACAGATCCCCTGAAAGGGCCACACTTGGGGAGCCACCGCCTTATGAGTAGGTAACCTACCTGGAGAAACACCAAGCCAGGTCTGTGAAACTGCTGCTGTGGACCAACCCGAGGTGATCATTACAAAAACAAAGTGAAACAGCAGTGAAGATAGAGGGTGGGTGGATGGGTGGATGGATGGATGGACAGACAGACACAGACACTCAGGAACAAGTATCTCCCTCTAATTAGAACCTTCTGTCTTCACTATATACTCCTGTTTCTTGCAGGAAGAGTTTACCCTTGGCACCTCCCCTTCCAACTTTCACCTCAGTCTATACCCATCACCCCTGCTCTGCTGAACCTGGTGTCATAACTCTCACTCAAACCCAAGGCTGAGGGTTACAAAATCCAACCTTTTGCTTGATACTCCTAGGAATCTGGCACTGTGAGGCCCCTCCTCCCTTTTATTCTAAGTTAATAACACTTTAATCAAATTAATATGTACACATTGTTTTCAAAAGTAAAACA
>RJWM01027536.1:0-26691 GCA_004363535.1 Dasyprocta punctata
TGCTCCTGCCTCTGCAGGGCTCCAACCAGAGGAAAAGAAAAATAACAAGGCTTCCTGTTACACTCCTTGGCTGTGATACAATTTGTTCCCATCTGCCCCCAGGTTTACCCCTGCTCTGACTCAGTAGGGAGCAGCTACTGATCACTGCTGTATTAGAACAAAACTCATTTGCTTTATGGAAATACAGGGCCCTTATTTCTCAAGGGAATAGAGAAAACCAACAGGCCTCCTACCCGGCTGGTACTTTCCATATAAGCAACCACATTTATATAAATTAGATTCAAATAGCAAGTTATTTTGGGGATTTATAACTCAGTATTACAAGGAGTAATCTAGTAAGTGTTCTCAAAAGAGTTTTTCCTATCTACAAGTGTATTGCCTTACTTTTTCATGAGTTGGGTAATATAACAATAAGAAAAATTTGGGTTGACCAGAAGAGTTACCTAGTGATTTTGTTTTGTTTGTTTGTTTTCCTTAATAAACTACATCCGTTTATTAGAAGAGCAAAACAAGTGTAGAATTAAATCCTGATTAAATTTTTTCACTATATAATGAACTCTGTCCCTCTAACTAAATCTTATCACAACCAGATCTATAAACCAAATTACACCTTACAATTCCTAATATTGTCTGATGATTCATTCATTGTAAGCCATGTTCCCTATAACAAATTCTAAGAATTCCAACAAAATCTAAGAATTGAATCAGTCCATTGAGGTTATTTATGTCAGGATATACGCTGGCATTTGTGAAAGGAAATATTTGTAAAAATACAGATTTCTGTTTTAAAGTTTCACTGTTTTCATAACAAGGTTGAAGCTTCTTGCAGAAAATTGAAACACCACTTTGGTTACTATTTTCTTACTGATTTCGAAGATAGCTAAAGCAACTTGCTGGCTATTCTCTGGCTGATTTCTCAGCTAGAAGCTGATCAATTAAAGACATCATGAGGAAAAAGCTTTCCTTATACAGCACTGTACTTCAATATTAACTGAGGGAGAGGAAAAGGAAATCCAGAAAATGATAACTGCCAGGTAATGACTGCTGTTGCTGACATAAACTCAAAAGCAAGTGTTTCTTTTGGTTCTGTTTTTGCACATTATACAACATACCTTTGTAAAAAAAAATACAAAATTAATGTTAGATTTGATTTATGTACATAACCAATTTGATGTTATCATGTTAAAGAGAATGGAAATTTTCATCTCTCTCTGTATTTTGTAAGACCTTGAAGTAGAAAGACCTAATGTCAACTTCATATAATACTGGAGACTCCTTACATACAGAGATAATTTGAATTTTGGTACCCACAATTTCAGAAAATCCACAGTGGAAACTAACGTGTCAACAATATCTTTAAATATGAATTTTATCATTAAAAGAATATCTGCATTCTTTGGAAAATAGTTCTACACGTATTCTTCAAGCCTGATAAACGTATATCCTCCCAGACCAGTGAAGAAACTTAGTGGTCCCTCAAGAATCCAAGGACCCTGTGATATTGTTTATGGCTGGTTTGGTTGAATTTTCTGTTATCATTCAGATTATTTGTATTTTAACCATACTTTAAAATAATTGCCACCTTTCCACAACAAACACACATGTGAGTACCAGTGCACATGTGTGCCCACAGACACACACACACACACACACACACACACCATGACATGAAACCTTGGAAATCATATAATAAAATAAAAAGCAAT
Organism: Dasyprocta punctata; assembly: GCA_004363535.1. Classification (NCBI taxonomy): domain Eukaryota; kingdom Metazoa; phylum Chordata; class Mammalia; order Rodentia; family Dasyproctidae; genus Dasyprocta; species Dasyprocta punctata. Next base: position 1,707 of record RJWM01027536.1, read on the forward strand.
CAATAAAATTTGTCAAGGGCTTACCTACTTAAATGAAAGTTCAGAATCAATAAATTGCTTACAAACATTATTTGCAAGTGTACTCTGGAAGTAAAATGAAATTAAAATACACTTTCAACTATAATTTTTTTATTTTAAAAAGCAAAACACAAAAAAGGGTAGAAATAATACAGAATTTCAAAAAACATTAAGAAATCAACACTAGTAAACATATTCATATTGTTATGTTAGAAGCAGTTGTTCAAGTTACAAGATCTAGGCATAAAAAATGATCAGACAGTAAAATGATGACAACAAAAACTATTCTTTTTGATGGACTAACAGAATTAGTATGCATGAGTGTGCAAGACAGGTAACTATACAACTATACCATTTTTATTTAAATATTAATTTGAACTTCAAATTATTCTATTATCTATACCCAAATGATTAATTTTATTGGAAAATATGAATTGTCATAAAATTCAATGCTGTTTATAATTTAATATTCCTATAAAAATTTGTATTGAGCATACCACATAAATTTTGTAGCATAAAATCTCATTAAATTCCTAGGAATTAAATTAGAAATATTAGTGTATATTCCCATTCCTATTATATGTCAAATATACATATATATATGTATATATATATTACTTATTAAAATAAAGGTGACACTATATAGAGATATATATAAATGTAAAGGAAATATATATCTATATCCATATATATATATATGTACATACATATATATATGAATGGGAATTAGCATACAAATTTCCATTGGTTTAATGAGAATTAAAAAAGAAATGCCAGTTTCAACTAGGAAATACCCCTTTCCTTTGGCAGTACATCTTCTGAACTTTTCACCTCATTGAATAAGAATTCTAATTTAAAATAACAAATTATCTTGTTTTCATTTTGTTGCTACATGAAAAAGAAAGCACTTTTGAAAATGAAGCTTTATAAAAAGAAATCTTAAAATTTACCAAATTTTGCAAATTAACAAGGTTTTTAAAGTGTGAGTCTGAACATTGGGTGCTGTGTCACTTGTCATGAATTTCTGAAACATTTTTGTTATCCAGATAATTTATGACAGTAAAAAGAATATGCATTGCAACTTTTTAATTGCACTTTAACTTCAGATAACTAATGCCCTTAGTTTTTAAAATACTCATAAAGTTTCAGTAGCAAAATAAAAAGCAAAAGATAGCGTTAAGAATCCACTTGAATTAGACTCCTCCTTTAGTCTGTAGCTTTCAGTCAAATGTATCATGAATGATAAATCTTTCTACCCCTTTGGCTTTTTCCTGCATTCTGGGAATTGAGGGAAGAGCGGAATTGATTTTTTTGATTGAAAGAGTCCAGGTGATATGAAAGCCAGAGTCTTTCTGCACTGCATACAGATTCAGTTTCCATGGCTGACAAGATTCTAATTTATAGTCATCTGAGTACCTGAAAAGCACATGGAAATGCCGACTGGAAGCATTAAAAAAGCCTAAAATAGTTCATATTTTACAGATTTTGTATTCAAGCAAATGAAATTATAACCACGTCTTTCAAGACATAGTGCAAAATTCACAGATTTAACAATAAGCACATGTTTTCTGTGTTTGCTTTTAAGTTGTTTCTTCATACCTGACTTTCAAAAATATTTCTCTAGGACTGTATTTTACCTGTATGCTCCTGTCAGGGAAATAGAAATCAAGTACATGTTGTTTGTTGTGGTAATGAATAAAGAGAAATATCTAAAAACACAACATTTTTTGTTGTTGTTGTTGAAAGTCAGGGAATTTTTTCTTCAATAATTTGGGGTTTTTTTGTTTTCAATGTTTTTATTACCATAATGTCTTTTTATTGCTAAAAAATGTAATATTTTTAACATTATATTTCACTTGCATTAAAAACTAAACAATCATGTCATGTGCTACATTCATTTCAAGGTAGGACAAGATGATCAAATGTAACTTTCAAAAGAATTACTTGATATATCACAATGGTCCCATATGCAGATCAAAATATTAATACTACATAAAACAGTAAGCACATCATTAGGTAATTTTACATTCTTCATATTTGACTGAGAGTTCTATAAAAAAATACATAGACTTTTGTATGTTTCACCTTTGATGTGTCATGATCCATAAACTTTGGATTATATTGTGATTTTCTTGCATGTAATGTATGATTATATATATTACAAATAAAGAAAACCCAATAGTGATACAAATTCAATTTCTTTTGCATTTCTTATCCTCATCCTGTAATTCATCTATTTAGTAAAGAGAATAGTCTCCAAGTAAATGTTGCAATGAAGACAATGAATTATACTAACAGATAAACATTGAATAAGTACATCAAAGTAAAAGAAGTTTTTGTCTTCATGAATTACTCCTAAGCTAGAATTCCCAAACAAATCATACATAGAAAAGGAAAAATCCTCTGCTATAAATTAAACAGTTGAAAATATAGGCAACTGAATTCATTTCTAGCTTATTTTTCAAAAATAAATGTGTTTTTGATATGTTGTGCAATGAACTTCTTTACGAGAAAGGAGTTTGAAAGGTGACATTTAAAGCATAAGTTTAAATGGTTAATATGATTTTTTTTAATGTGGAAGTGGCTTCAACATGAAAACACTGTAAGGTAAAAAACATTTTTAAATAATATTGTACAACTCTAAATTTTCTTTTAAAAAGTGTTAGTAACATGGATCTTTTGAAAAGAAAAACTGATGTATTAATATGTGAAAAATAATGTGGAGAATTACCAGATGTAACTTCCTAACACACACTTCCATTATGCAGCTGCTCAAAATGTTTGAATGGCGTTCCACTACCTAATAATTATAGTCCAACTTCTTGCCACAACCTCAAAGGGCCTTCATATTTGTATGAATCTGCCCCAGAGTAGCTACCCATTTTATTGCTGACAGACATCTGGACTATTCTCAGATTCTCAGTCAGGTAATCATACACAATGTCAGTATACATTCATTTTTCAGTGCACATATACATGAATTTCTCTTAGGTCTATTCCTTGGTTTAAAAAAAAAAAAGCCAATAGTTTTCCAAAGTTACTTTACCATTTTACCCTCCATCTGGTAATGTGTAAGAAAGTCCCAGAGCTACCCATCCTGGCTGTTACAGTTTGTGTCTGAGTGTCCTCCCCAAAGCCTCATGCAGTCACAGAGGCGGCTGAGTCTAGCATTTGTGATTAATTTATTGTCTAGCACTGAGATTGTCAGTGTGAGTGCTGTACCCGTCCATAGGTTGGAAGCCAGCATATGATATAAGGGAGGAAAGGGAGCATTCTTTCCACTTTTTACCTTTTTGCTCTTGTTGTTTATGCTGTTTTCTGCCACCATGAACTGTTGCCTTCTGCTATGTGCCACTCTGCCTTGGAACCAGCTAATGGACTGAAACCCCCACAAACTATAAACTAAATAAACCTTTCCTTCCCTGACTTTTGGAGTCAGGTATTTTGTCCCAGTAATGAGAGAAAACTAACTAAGACACTGGCTAACATTTGATACAATCAGTTCTGAATTTTAGCTATCTTGGTGACATGTAGTGATACCTTACAAGTTTAATTTGCACTTTTCTAATAACAGGTACCAAAATAAAGCTTATCTGCCCTTCATTGGGTTGTATGTTATATTTTTTATTTCTTCTGGATACGAATTCTTTGTTGGATATTTTGCAAGTATTTTTCCCACTCTGTAGTTGGACTTTTTACTCTTTTAAAGATATATTTGGATCAGTGAAAGTTCTAGTTCTTAACAGTCTAATTTTCAGTGACAGTGGGTTTTATGTCCTGTTTAAGGTATCTTTGTTTTCAAGATTGACATTGCTGTTGTTGAATCTTTATTTTTCCATATAAATTTTCACTTGCATCAGCTAATTAATGTGTACAGAAAAGGTCAAAAGGTTTTACAATAAAGTGTTGCCTGCTAAGACTAGCCTACAGTTCAGTTGACTGGGGCACAGGATTTGAGAAGCAAGTTACAGAAGACATAAGTTTGGCTGAAACTAAATTTTAAAGGGTATAGCATGCCATACTTCACTTGGTGGACACCTAGAAGTTATTAGAAATCTTTCACCAGGGAAGTCAGATGATTAGCTTTGTAGTTTTGAAAGATCTCTAGGAGGTATACAGAAGCATACCTGCTTTCAGTCACCTAAATTCTCAGAAAATTCTTCTAAAATTATTGAGTTATGCTCATTCCCAGAAGGTTCATGCCTAGGATTGGTGAAAAGACTTCCCCAGGTAATAAAATAAGCACAACCTAAATGATGCTTCTTTCTGATACACTAGTATTCAGTCCAAGCCTTGGTTTGTGAGTCAACAGAGTGCTAATCCCACAGAACCTGTTCATGTCTGCAGAGAAGACATCATTCTTTTGGACATGCAAGGTGATAACAATAAATCCAATGGCTCTGGTTCTAGAGCTGCATCTGAATAACCCATGCCCATCCCACGCTGCTGCTTTTATTCCATCACGTCCCAAAGCGGAGGCAGGGAACACACTCAACACTGACAGTTTTGGAGGCATGATACATCCAGAAGTCACACAGTGTACAACAAAATACATTCAAAACAGCAACTTGTTCAAAGATATTCAACCATGACTCACAGTTATCCTCCTCAGACTTCTGACCCAAATAGCAGGAGTAATCAGGCCATCCTGAAAAAGGACAGATAGTTCTCTTTTAGAACTGACTGGCTGTGCAGCTTGCTCAAAAATTCATATGCATTTTAGGATGAAAGTGAAAGAGAAACGCTACTTAAGAAGTGAATATGAAAAGAGTAGTTAACCCAGTTATCAAATAGGTGATAGGAACTGACTAATCAAATTAGGAAATTACTAATCAAATGTAGGAAGAGATGGTCTGACAGCTCTGCTTTATTTCCCACCCATCTCCCATGGGATCATGGGACTTTCCATGTTGGGGTCTTGGACCTTTTATCTACTCAAATGCATAACAAATATCCTGACATAGCTTTTTTTAATCCATGTTTTCACTATATAGAATTAATTGTAGCTATCTTTTGCAAAAACAAAATAGGTTAGATTAAGAAGATGTATATGACAACACTGTCATCTGACTGTCACTGTCACTGACTGATTATTCTAAAGAACACTGAAGGGACAAATTTAACTCCTTTGTTAATTTTATTTTCTCCCTAGTAACAGACTTTAAGGTCAGTATATCAGTCAGTACTTACTACAGAAAAAGATTTAATGCAAGATACACAAATATGTAAGAATTTACAAGATGGACTTATTATGACTGTCCATAGAGTCAAGTGCAGATGAGTGCAAAAGGTCTGCCTTTGTGATGGAGGTTACAAAGATTCAGTCAAACCCTGGAGCACAGTGTAGTGTCCCCTGTGAGTCTGCATCAGAAGGCCAAAGAGTTGGCAGTGGAAGCCTGAAGGATCCGTGCTGGAAGGCAGAAGATGATGTCCAAGGTGAAAGTGAAACTGAAGCTCCTCTGAAGAATGCAGAAGCAATCCTTCCTTCTTCATTTCCTTTTTATACCATTCAGGCAATAGTCCCCATGAGGGTGGGTCTTGTACAAGCAGAACTATGCTGAGATAATTTAATTGGGCTTTACCTATTCAAGTTGACACAATCAGTCAGCCATCACAGCCTGCACTCACAACACCTGAACCAGCCACAATGCCTAACCTGTATGAGATATCTGAGCCTTATATCCAGGCATATAAACCTATCTTTCAGCCTTAGCATGAAGACATGAAGAGTCCCAAGGAATGAAGGCAGTAGTTACGGGGCATTCAAATCTTTTCTAGCACCGTCTGGTACTTGGAGACATTCTAAAGCTGCTAATTTTCCTTTGAAACTAGAAGTGTGATTTCTGAAAACAAAATCAAAAAAAGTATACTTTGCTTCTTTCTCAAGGCTGGGAGAGAAAATTCAAAAATGACTTTCCATTTTTAGTGTTAAGTATTTTCACTATTTGATTTACATATGAGGATTAGAGGAACCATTATCTTTTGAATGTTTGATACCTATAATAAATGATTCTGTCTATGCCTCTGCAAATCCTTAGTCACCATATCACAGAGGAAGCAGTCTAATTTGTCTCATGGAAGAAGCTTAGTGGATTTGTTGGGCTCTACCTGTCACAAAAAAACATGAGAGGTCATTTCAAAGGGATCTCATGCAAATTTCCACCTGTCATAACCTGTCACAAGCACTGTTTTCCTATGCTACCACTACTTCTGTCCTGACTGCACTATTTAGTTCCATTCTAAGGCTAGATATTTAATATGAAGAATCTTCTACCCAAAGTATAAGAAGAAAAAAAGAATCCTTTATGGGAATTTATGAAACAGGCTGTCCTTAATTCTCCTAGTAAAACAGTATGATCAAATTTCAACTGAATAATTTCTAAAGAGATGGCAGAAGTAGCAGTTGACTTCGTCTAAGTCTCTCATGCTCATTTCCTTCCCTAGAATGATGAGGAGGCCCTCACATCCCTCCTAATCACTTAGCCCTTAAGCTGCATGGTGGGCCCTCTTTCCCCTCTGTCTCAGAATCTCAACAGAAAACACATTCAGAAATGTGGACACAACAGAAAAATGTATGATTCCTTTAACTTCAACATATTGGAAAACAATTGGGTATTATTAGTCTGCTTTCCCAACACTGAGATTTAAAAAAAAAAGAAAACAAAACAAAACAAACAAACAAATAAACAAAAAAAAAAACGCCCACCCAAAAAGGGAAAGGTTTAATTTAGTTCATGGTTTCAGAGGATTTAGTCCATACACACCTGACTCCAAGGCAAAAACCTTATGACTAAAGCTGCTTAGTTCATAGTGATTGTGACCTGCTGGCATCTGCACTGCACTTTTGGCTTCATTTCTATAGCTTTATGCATTATCTTCTTAGGTATTCCTCCAAAGCCTAAGCTTCCTCTGAATATAAGTGGAGGTTTCCCTGACCGACAATTCCTACATTGTACATTCCAGTGAAACCAGAATCACATACACAAGACTAAGATCTTCTGCCAGCTTAAATAATAATCACACCCCATTGGACCACTGCTGTAGCAATCTCTCAGTGCCTATAAAGTTCAGCATGGTGCAATGACTCCAGGGGAAGACATTTACCAAGAAATCCTTCTCAAGCAGGGAGCCCAGGGAATGTCTTCTCAAATGAATGGTTGATTCCTGTGAACCCTTGAGCCTGTGATGGGTGGTATCTTGCTAATTCCTGAAGTACCCTGAAGGCATCTTTTTGTCTTGTCCTTGTGCAAAGAACTTGGTTTTTTTTTTTTTATGGTGCTAATCTCTTTAGCAACCACATATCCCTTGGTCTCAACTTTACACATAGCTTCTCCTAAGCAAAAATTCAAATTTTTCAAATTTTTCTGTTTCATCTTTTGCCCCCAATTCTCACTGTAAATCTGACTAAAAGCATCAGGTAGCACACATGTGATAGCCTGAACTTTGAACCATCCTGAATTTCCTCTACCAGATTCATTAGTTCACTGACCTTAATTTCAATCTCCTGCAAAGTCTCAGAACATTAGCAAAATAGAGACAAATTTTCTCCCACAGTGTAACACACATGGCCTATAGTCTACATGCCAGTTGAGTCCTTGTTTTCAACTGAAGCCTCTTGAGCCTGGCTTGTACTGTCTTCATTCCTATTAACATTCTGGTCTTCTGAGCTCCAACATGAATCACACATCAAGCTCTGCTTACTGTATTCTAAGATTTGTCTAGCCCACATCTCCACAGCTTTCCAAATTCCTCTAGAAAACTAGTCCCAAAGGCTTCTAAACCATACAGTCAGGTACAGTCACAGCTATAGCCCCATTCCTAGTACCAATTCTCTGTTTTAGTTAGCTTTTCTATCACTGGAACACAATAACTGACACCCACAATTTAAAGAACAAAAAAGTTTAATTTGTCTCACAGTTTCAAGGACTCAGTCCACGTCGGCAGAAACCTCATGGTGAAAGAATGCAGCACAGCTCCTTAGTTCGTGGTGGCTATGAAGCAGAGCAGGGGAAAGATGCTAGAGAGAAATGGTGAAGAAAATATATTTTTTGAGGGTCATTCCTACATGAACACATCCAGGAACCTAAAGCATGCTTTACTACTCTGCTAGGCATTTCTGAATTCAATAAATGTGACATATCAGAAATAACCATCACATGTAGAGAATGGCAGCTGCTTTCCATGATCTATTACCTATTTTGGGTGCATCTGGATTTTGTTGGGAGTCCAGCATCCTTTTTTTTCTTTTTCTTTTTTTTTTTTTTGCAATGGGAAGAGTAAGAGACTGAAGTAAAAAGAGTAGTAGGTAACTGCCCACATCTACTTATCAAGAGCAGTTCCTACTATTATTTGAAGATAAAAAGTACTTTTTTAAAGCAAGCTCAGCTAATAATCTTTTAAAGATATTAATACTGACATTGTGAACATTCATCAAGTGCAACTATTTACAGTTATTTCACTAAGTTCTTTATAATTAGTTTTTCATTAAATTTCACAGCAGCCTTGTCATGCAGCACTACTAGAATCCTGCCTTACATGTAAGGAAATTAAGATTGAAAGATTACATTATTTTTAGTAACTTAGATTATATGTTATATCATATCAATCCTCTCAACATCCACATTACACTACTTCTTTCAAAAACTATTCCTTAAGCATATAGGTGACATGCCACTAAACTACAAATAAAATTTATAAATGGAAAATTAAAGCTAGAAGTGAGCTTATTGAAGTTATCTGCACTGATAGAGAGAAGGGAAGTGTAGGCATATCTTTACTGTATTAAAAGGTCAAGCACCTGATAGCCAGGTATGGTGGCACAGACTTGTAATCCCAGTACTCTGGGAACTTGAAGCAAGAGGATTCTAAGTTTCAACCTAGCCTGGGAAACTTTGCAAATTTGTGAGCACCTGTATAAAAATATAAATTTAAATAACTAGTAATGTAGCTTAATGTGAAAACACTGGATTAAACCTCAGTACTGCAAGCAAACAACAAATAGAGAAATAAATAAAATTTTAAATATACTTGCTTTCTGTGGCATGCCTAGTAATAGATTAACTGTTTTATAATGATAAGGTGCTTTTCTCTTTGATGCCCTCAGGCAAAGAAGTAAGGAGTGGTTATCACTGCTCAACTATTAATATTCCCTGATATTGATACTCCCAGGTGCTTTCTGATATCCCCAAATTGTGATAATTAGTACAAAACACAGAGAATTTTTTTCTGTTTTTAAAACTAAGATATTTTATCATCAACTAAAAAGATAAAACTTTATATGTTCTATGGTTTCTGCTGGTAATTTTATTTCCTAAATTAGATTTTTTTATAACTTGTATAGAATCTAATAGATAGAAATTAATTACCATCAACTTTATACTGGGAGCCTGTTGAGAAATCAAACTCAAAGATTCTGGTGAAGTTCCAGTCTTACTCCAATTATCATACAAAATGAAAGTGCATAGAACAAGTGGCAAATCAACTACCACACACACACACAGGCATGCATGTGTGTGCTTCACGTGCCATCAAAGTTCAGAGAAATAAAAAACATTTCAGTCAAAGTTAGTCTGCAAAATTCACTGGTTAGGTAAAACATAAGCAGAAGTTGAGATCAGTGGAAATGATAATGAAGAACATAAGAGGAAGAGGGACTTGCATGAACAAGGCACATGGACAAAAGTAACTCTAAGTAAGAAACCCAAGGCTTTCTCAATTGAATGACCTGAACATTCATGAACAATATTCAGTACTTAATTATTTCCAGCTAGCATTGGACATAATGCTAAGCATTAGACACAGGGAGATAAAGGACATACTCTTCTCCTTTAATGAGCTCAGAGCCCAGTAGAAAACAACAGGAATCAAAACTCTGACGGAAAAAAAAAAACTCTAAGCATTGGAAATCACCCTAATTCAGTGTAACTTTTCACCTTTTCTACTTACTAACATATTTCTTAACTCTCTGAGCCTGTTCATACTACTGCAAAATCATTAATAATTGATGTGTGGATTGTGTTAGACAATATGCAGAATGCTTCCAGCAAAACCAAAGTTGGATTTGATAACACTACTGTTTTAGAATGTCTTCATATAGAAGTGATTCTCATCCCAGCTATTCCTTAGGAATGTCTGATTGTTTTAAAGTAAAAAAAATAGTAATAACTAAATTGTATCAGTCAAGTATATGGAGGTACAGGCTGGTCATTAGAACCTTTTAAATTTTTCCCACACCCATGCTTTCTGGCTTGAGTATATGGAAGGAATAGCAGCATACCATCTGTGTTTATAGGGGATGAGACTGAAAAGGTGGGCCTTCTGGAACTGAGGAGTCCTGACTCCTATACCTGGTATGAGAATTCAACAGGAGAAATGGGAAGAGAACCAGATGTACACCAAGTATTGGAGTGATCAGGACAGGATTGTATTTTTTTCCTTTTAGGATTTAAAAATGGTTCCCCATTATGTATCTCAAACTCCTTATAATCACTTCTCTTTAAACTTTCCTTCCAATCTGGATCACATGAAAATACAGAAAACACACAGAATTGAATGACCATATTGTCACGAAGACAAAACCATCACTAGCGGTGGCCTTTGGATTGATGCCATGACCATGCTGTGATCCTTACCCAAGTCACTGGCATGTCGGAAAAAGTCTCCTAATGTGTGAGTGGCAGGGTGACCCTTATGGTTTACAATTGTCATTAAAGAGGAAAAGGGCATCACTGTGGCTGCAGCTGGGTCAAACACAGTCATAAATCTGAAGTCAGCTAATATATTTTCAAAGAAGCAATCAGTGAAAGGCACTTAAGCACCCTGGCAAGTGTGGTTGGCCACTTAAATCAACCTCAAACCTGCATCCAGCTTGCTAGAAATGTGATCAAATGCTTTTCATCTTTTCTACTCTACATGAAATGAAAGATATGACCTTTGGAAGATATGATCAAATGGCCAGAAACAAAGCTCATTAATCCCATTGTCTATAATTTACATTTCCCACTGATGCTGTTATTTTTTTGGCAAAAATCACACTTGAATGAGCATAACCCAAAGGCAGTTGAGGAAGCCAGTGTGCATATTCCAATAACACACTTCTTGCCCTCAATGTAAAACCAGCTCAGAGGGTCTGAAACACTGATATGCAAGTCATTCTCAGGCTATGAGTCAGTTTTCTTCTCGAGGCAATTAGCAATTACCAGCATTTATTCCGTGAATGGGAGTCAGGCAAACAGACAGACACTGACAGTCTGTCATTATCACACAAAAGAAGCACAGCTTTTATCTTCCTCGGAGGAAATAAAACTTAAAGAACTCCTAAAAGTTCAGGCTCACACACTCTTTCCAAACCTATGATTTATTTCACCATCAACCTTAAAAATAATATAAAGTTCAGCCACTTACAGTTAAGGAGCTAATTATAGATGTGTTACTTAAGCAAGTCTCCTCTACAACCCCTGAGAAGCAGAAGGAAGCCCTAGAACACTGATGTAGAAAGTTAGTCCACAGATTGCTCCATAACCAGGGTCACACCCTTTTGACTCCCTTCCAAGAGTGCGTACCTTTCCTGCAAACTTAGCCCTAACTACCCAGATGCTACCTGTCTATGTCAAACCAATGCAATGAATACTAGTCCCAAGCCAGTTTTAAGCCTGTACTAGATGCTTGCACTTAATTCTGGAAGCAAGAATGAACATATGACCAATGCACGGTCCCAACTCTTCAATAGTAGACTTAGTTTGGCTAGAGCCTGAGTAAGGCATCCAGAAACAATCTGGCATTTTGGGATTCAGCAATCTCAAGTTGGAGTCAAAAAACACAAATATGCTAATCATGGTCTTACCCCTAAATCTAATTTCTATGTGCCTCAGGTCACTTGTGTACAATAGCCCAGCTCTTTGTATTGAGCTCTTCATGACATTTGGAGTCCTTGATGAGGAGGGAATGGTAGAATTACAGGCAGTTCTGTTTTCTCAAGTTCATCTGAAGCACTGCATGACTTTGCCCATTGTAGAGAGCAGCTGAAGTTAGAGATTGATCACACGTGCGGGGGCCAGTTGGAGAACAAAGAGCACCTGGGACAAATCACTTGAAGAAGTTGCTCCAGCCCAGAAACACTGAGCCCCAAGACAATCCAAGCAATGGGTTGCTAGGCAAAGGGGTGCCATGTGACTTTATCTTGCTAGATGTATAAATGAACACCCTTATGGTGGTTGAGCAGTTCCTTTTCTCCCATCAAGAGAACCCAGATTTCTGTGCTTCATCTTTATTTCTTCAACTTCTTGCTGCCCTTCATGGTCCTCACCATGAAATTTGATAGCTGTGTGGGACACAGCACACCACCCATAAGCTTCAGGGGTTGCTTTGCTTCATGCTTCTCATGGCTGAGTTTTACACAAGGGGATCTCATACAGACTTGTGGGACCTAGATTTCTACTTGTTAGCTGCTCAGACATCTGAAAAAAAAAAAGCAAATATCTCCACTGCCCTTCTAGTCCAGTAATTTGTCCTCTCTAGAGAGTTTCAGTCTAAAGTTCCTATGCTCTTACTCCCCACAGTCTCAAGTCCAGCCTCATTTAAGTTTCTCTCAATTCTACTGAATAGCTGTAAACTTATCTCAACTTCAAACATACACTACATCCATCTCACAAATCTTCTAGGTCTGATACCAATCAAGTATTAGTTTGAACTCCTTGAAATTGTCTGCCCAGAGGAGAGGCCCTCCACCCAGACTAATGAGGTCTCTTCTCTTAACAAAAACATGTTCACTTGCCGGGTATGGTAGCACATGCCTGTAATTCTGACTAGCTGAGAGGAAGAGGCAGGAGGAGTGCAAGTTCAAAACCAACCTGGGAAATTTAGTGAGAGATTCTGTCTCACAGTAAAAAAAATAAATAAATAAATAAATAAATAGGACTGGGGTTGTAACTCAGCATTCCCTGAATTCAATCACTAGTACAGAAAGAAAGAAAAAGAAAGAAAGAAAGAACAAAAGAAAGAAAGATAGAAAGAAAGAAAGAAAGAAAGAAAGAAAGAAAGAAAGAAAGAAAGAAAAACTTAAATGCATGCATATATTCACATAGTTTCACAAGTATACTACCTGTACAACAAGAGGTAGTTAATATTACTTTGATCATTTTTCTCCAGGAAAACAAACAGCATCTTCCTGTTACATACATTGTATTTTTCTGAGTTCACTTATCTATTCTGCTATGGTTTGAATGTGTACCCCAAAAATCCATTCATTGGAAACTTAATTACCAAAGTCATATGTTAATGATATTTGGAGGTGAGACTTTGGTAGTTAATTAATATTAGGTGAAATAATGAGCACTGAGCCCCACATATTTTTCTGAGTTTGTTCTTCTGTCCCAATTATATCCCAAAGTTGTATCCCTCTCTCACCTTGTTTCGTCTGTATCAGTATCTCCAAATCTATTTCAAACCTCACCTTCCCCCTGAAGCCCTCCTTGATCATTCCAATAGTCCTCTCTTTTTCATCTACATTTATTAAAATTATTGTCAGTTATACAATTTGACAATGAATTTGTCCTTCTCCAGGATAGGAGATACAGTATGTAAAGATTAACAAGACCATAGAGTGAAGTATGAGAATATAAACTTCCTTCTCTGAGAAGTCTGAAGATAGTTGGTTGCTATGATTTCAATATTTTTCCCTTCCAAAACTCATGAAACTGTAAATTTAGTTGCCATTGTAAGTGTTGGACTATGGTACCTCAAAGAGGTCATTGTGTACTGTGAGGAATTTTGATGCATTGGAAAAGGGTGAGTTCAGACCCTTCTGTCTCCCAACCTTTCTGTTTTCTGCAGCAAGAAGGACTTCAACAAATGCCAGTACCTTGACCTCGGACTTCCCAAGCTCCATAACAATGAGACAACAAATTTCAGCTGATTATAAATTATCAGGTCTGTAACATTCAGTTATTGTACCACAAATGAACTGATAAAATAGACATTTCTTTTAAAGAGAAAAAATGAACAGTAGTTGAGTCTGGAGAGTGTAATGACTTGCTGGTAAGCTCCCACCAGCTGTTGCTCTTTCCTAGGAGCAACAGAGCATTAACAGATCATGAATGTCTAGGAAAATTAAGCTTTTCCTACAAGAATAAGCACATCATGTCAGATGTTTATGCAAGCTACCTATTTCCACAATCATGCTGTGTAACAATACAAAGTCTCAGTGTGCTACAATAATAGCATGTACTCACATATCTGCAGAAAGACAGTGATTCTGTCCATCTAGTTTCTCTGGACTTCTCTGCTTCTTTCTTTCTGTAGGCCTACAGGGGAGCTGCAGCAGCTCTGCTCGCTAGTCTATTTTCACTTGGAGCCATAGGCTGGCCAGTTAAAGGAAGGAAGAGCATAAGGCCTGTTACACCAAGACCATGAACTAGCATGGTATCATTGTAGTAGTCCAAAACAAGTCAAGTGGCCAAACCCAAGGTCAAGATGCTGAGACTTACATTTACCATATGGTGAGGCTATGCAATGAGATGGATGCAAGTATCATTCAGCTTTCTCATTGTTGGTACCAAAAACATGACACCCAAAACTTAAAAGAGGAGAGATTTATTTGGCCCATGACTTCAGAGGTTTCTGTACATAGTTAGCTAGCTCCAAAGCAGCAGAATCATGGTGGAAGGATGTGGTAGGAAGAAGTATCTTGCTTCATAGTGGGCAGAAAGGAGAAAACAGAATAAAAACACCAGAGAAGAGGGGTCACACATGGTCACACATCCATGACCACATCCAGAAGTATGCTCTACTAATCCACTGGAAGCTTTACAGCCAATCAAGCTGACAATTAAGTTTAACCATCCCAGTACAGGGAAGGAAAGAATTTGGCATATAATTCAGTCTTCTACGTGTCCACAGAATAAATGTTCTAAAAGTAAATAACAATGAAATGCAGGGATAGGTAAAAGTCAAGGATATAAATGTCAAGCCATAGTATTTTCAGGAAACCTTCCTATAGCTATTATAAGCTAAAGAGGTTAGACTAAATAGAACTTATAGTGAAAGTGACTTTCAATTCTTACAACCAATATATAATCCCATATCTGTCTTATTCTCACTTGGATAGCCCATGGGCCATTCAAAAAAACCACTCAGAGTCAGAAAAATTTATTGAATTTTTGAATACTTCTCTCTCTCTCTCTCTCTCTCTCTCTCTCTCTCTCTCACTCTCTGTCTCCCCCTGTGTATGTGTGTGTGCGTGTGTGTGTGTGTGTGTATGAGAGAGAGAGAGAGAGAATGTATGCTTGAATATACATGTTAGGCAGGCCCACTCTGCTGATGGTGATCTTAATAATCACACATACTCTATCATGAACTGCAAATTTCACTAAACCAAATTATTATGTAAATTTTTTTTCCTTTTCCCTCTTTTTATGGTCTCAAAGAATGGCAACTCTACTCAACCTGTTACACTGTACAGAATGCTGGCAGTAATTTTGACTCTCCCCTCTCTCTATAATTTAACAGTCTCTAGGTCCGATGGCTTTCATGTCTTTGAAATCTATAAAATGCCCCCTGTTCTGTCTCCCTATTGCCTCTACTGCCTAGTAGGTTATCACAGTCTCCCCACTACACCATTGAAAGGACTTTCAGCTGTCTCTGCTTCTAGCTTTGTGCCAATCCAATGTTGTCTTTTATTCAGCATCCAAGTTTTTAAACCTCTAACTCGGATCACATCAATTCTCACTTGAAACATTTTGCTGGCTCCTCCTGGATGAATCCCAACTCTTTCACATGATCTGTTGCCATTCTCATAATCTAGTCCCTGATTAATGCCACAGCTTTATTCCTTAGTAGTCTATCCACTCCAGTAACTATAGTATTTATTATTCCTCTTATATGCCATGTTCTTCTTGCTTCCAAGACTTTTTGTGTGCTATTCACTTCATCGGGGACGCCCTCTCTTCTCCTGTCATTTGTCAGGCAATTTCTATTGAATTTTTCTATATAAATATAATATCACAGCCTCTGGAAAGCATTTCAAGTTATTGTATATTGCTTTATGCTTCCCTTCAATATTTTTAAGTGTATCATGCCTTCTCCCATTATGACAATTAACATGATAAGGTAAATTTACCCTTCCTAATTAGCATGCCCCACACTGATTCTATGCTCCTTGAAAGCAGTAGGAGTATGCAGAATAGTTATTTACAATAATCTCAAATTTCATGAAGTTGAAGTGTTTTCCCTATTTTTTCTACAAAATATGACTACAAGTTGAAAACAGAAAAGCAATAAAGAAAATCAATAAAATAATAAGGTAATGATCTGAAAAGAAATGAACAAACCTCTAACAAGACTGATTTTTTAAAAAGAGGACACATATTAACAATATCAGGAATAAAGCAGGGCTTATCAGTATAGACCCTGTAGATGTCAGAAGGATAATAAAGGAATAATATAGACAACTCGACAAAAGTAAATCTGGCAACTTATGTGAAATGACCAAGTCCTTAAAATGACAAACTGCCATACATCCACAAAATAGCACAGATAAATATCTTATTAGGGAAATAAATTTTTACTCAAAACCTCTCAAAAAATATTTTCATTCCCAGAAAATCTTACTGGAGAATCCTACCACATACTAAAAGAATTAGTATCGAGTCTACACAATCTTTCCCAAGAAATAGAAGAGGAGAGAATGTTCTAATTTACTTTTTGAAGCTTCCATTACACTGACACCAAAAGCCGCATAAACATAGTACCAAAAAAATCCACAGGCAAATATCCCACATAATATAGAAGTGAACATTCTTTTTAAAAATACTAACAAATACAGTTCAGTAATACATGAAAAGAATTACACATGATGACCAAGTGGTGTTTGTTCCAGGAATGCAAGACTGGTTTGATACTCAAAATTGAATCATGAAACCCACCATGTCAATAGCTAAAGAAAAAAATCATAATTCTATCAATTGCTGCAAAAAATCATTTGACAAAATTCAAAACTAATTTATGATTTTAAAAAATTCAAAATATAAAAATGAGTAGGAAAAATGAAATTCCTCAATTTGACAAGAAATAACTGCCAAAAACTACAGTTCCCATTGTACTTAATGGTAAAAGATTGAGTGGTTTGTAAGATTAGGAACAACCCCAGGTAGTTCACTCTCAACACTCTTAACATAATACTGGAGGTTCTAGTCAGTGCAATATGAAGAGAAAAAGAAAATAAAAATCCACTTAGTTCAGTGAGGAAAAAAAATAAAGCTTATTTGCAGATGAAAATATTGCATAGAAAATTCTAAGAATTTTCTCTTTTAAAAATCCATCTAGAACAAATGAGAGTTCAGCAAAATCACAAGATTCAAGATTAACATGCACAAAATATAATTGTATTTTTATGTACTTGCAATGGTTACAAGGACACCAAAATTAAAAATGTAACACCATTCACAACTGCATAAAAAATGGACTACTTAAACATTAACCTAACAAAAGTGTACAGGATTCATGTGCTAAAAATTAAAAAAATACTGATGACAGAAATCAAAGAGATCAAAATAAATGGAAAAGCATATTTTAAATATGGGCTAAGAGATCCAATGTAATAAAGGTGCCAGTTGTTCCCAGTTTGATGCACAGGGTTGTTTTTGTTGTTGTCATCTTTGTTGTTGTGTGTTTGGTGTTTTGTTTTGTTTTGAAATTCCTTTCAAAATCTCATAAGGGGTATTTTTATAGATATTATGAGATTTTCTAAAATTTATATGAAATGTCATAGAACTCAAATAGCTAAGACTTTTTAAAAAGAAGAAGAAAGAAGAAAGAAGTAATCTGCCCTATTTCAAAACTTATTTATATAGCTTCTGCTATCAAAGAATGTGTGGTACTAAAAAGGAACAGAGCCAGAGATCAAATGAACAGTATTCTGTTCCCATAAAACCCAGAAATAGACCACAAATATATGCCAAACTTACTTTTCACAATGGCTCAAATGAAACTCAATGGAGAAAAGACAGCATTTTCAACGAATGGAACTGGAGTATTTGGACTTTCACAATCATGTAGGGAAGACATGAGTCGTAAGACTGATAAGCATCACACCTCAAATGAAAAGTATCACATTTTTCTTGATTAAAAACTCCTAATGAGAAGGCATTATTTAGATAGGCATCCCTGCAAGGCAGTGCCTTTTTAGAGAGACATTCACTTAACCTGGATATCTAGGCAAAGAAATAAATGAAGTATAAGATGAATTCTCATACAGTCTATTCCAATCAATAATTGCAATGGTGCAAAACCTTCAATTCCAACCAAAGGTTTTGAGATGTGTAATAACGAGGCATGTTATGCATAATGCATAAAAACAGTGTTTATGATGTGTTATGTTATTGCTAATGAATGATTCTGAAGTTAACTCAAATTAGATGATACATTACCTAGATGAATTTGGAGGAAGAGAGCACTTATATTCTGATTTTCTTTTCAAGACTGACAAACTACTGAACACAGAGACATATAATATCATCATCAATATGCCTGATGCTATGCTTCTTGGAGGACCCTTATTTAACATAGAGAAAAAGGGGCTCCCTGTGTGAAAGAACTGTACAGAGAGATGGGTAAATGTCCTAGGTCAGTTTATATCAAAAGAGAGTCATCTATGGGACTTTTCATGGATGTATTGAGAAGAGTTTACAGAAGGAGTGTTGGGAAGGAGGATGAGGCAGGGCAGTGGTCTGGCTAGATGCCAGCTTTAATTTAGTCTCAAGGACAACCCTGGGGTATACACCATGCCACAAACAAAGTCCTATCTTAACACAAGGGAAATAACTGTTGCACCCTGTATAAATCAGTTACTGGTTGGTTATACTCCCAGGAAGGCTCCTAGTGTTCAGCCACATGCCAAGTTCTGGACAAGGAGTCAGTTAGCAGTCACAGTTCCCTGGGGTTTTGGCTAGTTACCTGGATAAAGGGATCCAAACAGGGTGCCGTCAATGTCCCATGGTGCTACCTCACATGCTGTTCAGATCCTCTTGTTTTTTACATGAAGTTTACTATATAAGCAAGGTCCCAATCTCTGTGTAAACTTTCAAAAGGGAATTTAGGGTGATGAACTCTATGCCTTTGCTGTACAGCTGGTCCTAAATTCCTAAAGCACTCATCATCTTCATCCTGTACCATTCTTGATTATTCTTAGCTTAAAGTTCTGTTATCTCATGTCTCAGAACTTTATCAGTGAGCCCCGTTACCTTGTTGCTATATTTTCCCTTTTATTTGGCAAATTATAACTGCGCCTACAAATGCTAAGGGGAGAGTCAGTGAACCATCTGAGTACCAAACATATTCTTCCCTCTTCTACAAAGTAATAATAATAATCTAACCTCCTTATGGTTAATGATCCCTACCAAAACAGTACATCCTTTCAGTGCCTGCTAGTTTCTTCACTTGAAGAAACCAAAGATAACTGGATTGCAGTCATAATCTTAGGTTTATTAAGAGTCTTTCTAGGTCCTTGGGCAGAAGCAACACACCTACATCCACAAAGCCTAAATTTGTAGGGTTGGGAACACAAATCCTTTGACTGGATCTCTTGGATTGATTAGTCGCTGGGCCAGTCCTAGGTTTATCCCTGAGTTCTCTGACCAATGTAAATAAGCCTGTGGGCAACAGGATATTTTATAATGGCCACTTATTTTTCCAAAGTACACTACATTCTGAAGAATGATGCTCCTTCCCCACAAGAGATCTTTCCTTGGCAGGTGACCCAACTGCACCGTATCCCATGGACATATATTCACTGCTGAATTTCCTTGGTCATACAGTGGGCTGTTTCTCTAATTTGATATATGAGATTCAACACGTAGATCTGACATTCTGGGAGACCATGAATAATAATGTTGACTGCAGCACTTTAAAGCAAAGTCCAATCTATATTGTATTACTTATCAGTTGTATTCAAAGTGAAACATTGCCTTTTCCTAGATGGAAGGAGTCCAACTGTATGAACCTGCCAACAAGTAGCAGGTTGGTCTCCCTCAAACATGATACCTTATTGAGTTTCTATGCTGGTTCTTATTATGAATAGATAAACAACAGCAGCATAGATTTCAACTTTTATGATCACTTACATGGTTTGGAGCCATGGTCAGCCTCCATTTTTGCTGCTGTGGTCTCTGTTCATAAGTTCATGGCACAAGCCATCAGTGGTAATTGATGCAGCCTGATGGATATTAGATAACTGACTCGTTCTTTCCATTTGATTACTCAGTGGTTCTTCTGAAATGGATGTTCTGTGATGGGTGAGCACACCCAGCACAAGAATCAAATCCTCACATATTGTACCCTTTCACCTGTGCATCCACGAGTTCTCCCCCAGACCTCCTCGCCTTTCGTATTCCTTGGGTCACTTCTCTACATATACACAAAGTGGATGACCAGGTGCAGTAGCTGAAGCTATGCCTCCAGGAAGGTTTTTCAGTCACCACTTGCATTTAGAGCACCCATAAGTGAGGTCATAAGGCACAGATAGACCAGTTGGGGCTTGGAATAACAAATCAAACCAATTTCTTAATGAAATAAATTCAGGTATTTTTCTTCCTCTATCTGACAATAAAAGCTCCCCTTATGAGGTCAAATGTGTGTGCTACTCTAAAAAGGACTGTGCAATAGGAAGTGGTAAGTGACATAGGTCTCAGGGTCATCTATTCATACCAGGCAGAGAGCATGAGAAAATTTTGAATGTATGTTTTCACTTTATAATGAACTTCTTTTGGGCCCCTCCAAGCTTATGTCTAAAAGTATCCAGCTCTTGACAGTTAGTTCTGACTACAAAATTAGTTGAGATCCTCTGGTTAGATGCTCTACCATGGCTTTCTAGGGCTAAATAGCATGTGTGAAGAGCTGTTTTTATTGGTACCCCTTTCTTTCCGAAAGATGATATGGCCTTGTTCTATCACCCTAGGGTTATGTCCTATGGCTCTCCAGTTGGCTATTTCCATAGACCTAACCTTACCTCTTTCTATACTGTCTGTAGCTCTCTTACCTGCAATCTAAGTTACAGTCGTAGTCTTGCTGCATACCCCATTCTTGTTCTGAGTCCCACTCAAAACTAGAAGTTTTGCATGTTACTCAATGAATGAAATCAGAAAATGTTCCCCAAAATAGAATATGTTACTTTGAGAATGTGAACAGGTCCCAGCAAACACAGTGCTTCTCTCTTATGGGTAGAAGAGCAAGATGCAAAAGGTTGCCCTTTGCTTTGCCTCATTCCACTGAACCCTTAAACATTTAACATATTTGGTAGGCTCTTGAATCATTGATTTATCTCTCACTCTCTGGAATTCATGCATCAAACCTAGCCTCCAGAATACATGGTATTTCTTGTTCATCAAGTTCTTATTGCTTGATATCATCAATGGGGTGGACAAATGTAATGTTCTTTGGAAAGTCTAAGTGGTCTAGGTGCCTTTTCACAATATTGTAACACACAGAAGGAAAATTAATATTGCCCAGGGAAAGACAAGAAATGTGTATTGTCATATACTACATGGTGTGAAATATCCCTGATCCTACTTCATGATGGATATTGAAAAAAATGCACTCACTTAGCCAAAGGTTATGAACTTGAAGCTGTCATCTGCTCTAGTAAAATACCATGTCAGCTCCACAACAGCTACAACTGAAGCTATAACTTTGTTGAATTTAAGTGAATCTGCTGCAATTTGCCGTGATCCATCTTAGTTTCTCAGGAGCCAAACTGGTAAATTGAATGAGTAGAAGTGGGGATTATGACTTTCATACTTTTAAAGACTTTACCCTCTTTCATACCCCTTATATGCAATATTGATTTTTTATTTAGTATCTTTCCTGAAGTAATCAGCTTTAGGGAGTTTTACTTGGTCTTTTTCTCACTACAATAGATGTTACTGGTCAAAGAACGAACACAAAAGCTCTTTCAGCTTCTAGGTCTGGCCATTTCAATTATACATTTAGAAACCAGTGAGGAAATGGGCTATTGGTCCCGTGACCTCTATATTCTGCTACACTAACGCAGAGTCCATTATATTTTCAACTGTTAACAGGAATCATGAACTATTTGTACACAGTATCCAATTTCCCTTAAAAGATTTGTGTAGTCTGTGTCCCTATTTTGTGATTACCCATGTGAATAGTAATAGCTTCCTTCAGGACTGACTGAAGGAATTGCCTGTACCTAATTTCATGGTGTTGCTGAAATCTTCCTCACAGAAAATTGTCTCGCCTTGAGATTTATTTCTAAAACCTGAACAAGAGATGGTGACTTTTTTTTTGAGACAGCTGACCTCAGCCTTTTGCATATCCATTTTCATCCTCTTTTAATACATAATTTATGTACATATATCTGTGTGTGTGAAAGAATGTATGTGCAAAATATGTATTGTTATTAGTTTCGTATTTATCTCACCTTCAGAAATAACATGTTATATTGACCATATTGCAAGATTTAAGTCGTAGACACCCTTGCCCCAGGTCGCTGTTCCAACCTTGCTACCATTACAGTAATTCTGACTACCTTGCTTATGACTACTGAATATCTGGTCTTTGCCATTCCAGAATTCCTTCATCTGCTTTACTCTTACAAAGCTCTTTTTCTCAGCAGCACATCTTACTGACAGTTCTAGTCTCCCAAAGATAGCCCCACATGCTCTTCTGTGAGACTAGTGACCCTCTTACCAGCTCATTCCTTATTGCTTTGGTGAATATTGCCCTCTTGGGGGTCCACCAAGGTGCAAAATAAGCTGAATGGGATTCCTGGTCTTACAACTCACCTTACTAAGCATTTTTTGTTCTCTCTGAATCCCCTCCTCCATACTCTGCCATGTAAGTGCTGATATGTCTGTATCACTGAATGAGAATTCCACTTCTTTCACTCTTCCAAGGGGCGCCATCTAGGAAGCACATTGGACTTGTCTTCTGGGACTCACTGAGTCATCAATTCCTGTGCCATACAAGACACTTGGTATATTCAGCCTACAGAAATTAATCCCTCCCTTATCTGGTATGACTTCTTCTGGTCCAACCCCTTCAAGATCAACTCCCAACGCGTCCGTCCTGGTTCCCACGTGCTTCCTGTCTTTTGCTGACTCAGCAACTCTCCACTTCATTATACTGAGATTGGCCTTCCTGACACTTTTGATGGCCAGCAGGAAAGTTGAGAGGCACCCTGTTAAGGACAAGCATTGTCTTAGAATGCACCTGTCTCAGGTGAAGCCTCTGGAAAGTCTCCGGGCATGGATGCTAGTAGGCCTGTGTTCAGCAGCAAGTTGGGGCGGGAGTACTTTTTCAGGCTCAGAAGTCTCAGATGAACTTAGGGATTCAAGCTGCCCAAGTGTATTTACCTGTGCATCCCTACCCCAACTTACAGGTCTTGTTCTTTCCCTGTGAGGTTGTGAATTTTGCTCTGATGTTTTGTCAAGTCTGAGATTTTCATTTGCTCTCAAGTTCTACCACCCTTCCAAATCAGACTTTCATCTTGTTTTCAACACTTTCTGCCCTCTGACTACAGAAAACAAGTGTTTACTTAAATGCTGCAAAGTAGCCCCACTCTCACCCTTTGCTTTAAATTGTGGAAAGCTTTGGCCCTATTACTCTCGTTTGTGCATCAGCAGCTGTTGCTGTCCTCCACACCTCTCACACACTGGAGGCACTGCACCAGCTGTCTTTAACTGTAGCTACTGTGAACACCTGATGTTTATTGATTTATTGCCCCTGTTGCACCTGGGTATGTGTGATTTTAGAAGCCAGAAATCCTCCTTTTCCCCTCTTAAAGATAGAATTATCTTTCCTATGATGAACATATCTTGATGAAGTCAAATTCAAGTCACATGGTGTGAGAAAGGACTGTCATTTGTTAAAACTTTGAAATCCTGGTGTTGCTGGGGTATATTAGTGGCTACTGGGGACTATGCCAGATGTTCGCAGTGGAGATTTGTGGTATGCAGCGTAATGTCTGCATTCTAGTCACTGGAACCTGTGTCTATGTTACAACAGGGAATAAAGGACAAGGGATAATTACAGTTCAGATTAATTGACCTTATAATAAAGAGATTATCCTGGATTCTCCGGGAAGGGCCACTGCAATCACAAGCTGCTTAGAAGAGTTCAACTGGGGAAGATGTGACTATGGAAAAAAAAGGCACAGCAAGATAGGACATTGCTGACTTTGAGGATGCAGGAAGAGGATCAGGAGGCAATGTGAGTGACCTCTGCAAGATCCAGAAACTAAAGAACTGAATTCTTTCTGCAGCAGTCCTGACAAGATCTTGATTTTAACCCAGGGAAAGCTATGTCAGACTTCTGACCTCCAGAATAGTAAGGTAACAAACCTATTTAAACTGCTAGATTTGGGATAATCTCCTACAGGAAGACTGGGAGACTATTATAAGAGTGTTGTAAAAGTAAGGAACACATGATACCTAGGGCTTCTACTGATCCCTTTACCTTAAAATAATTTGTTCTATTTCCATAGGGGAGCCTAGAAATATTTGGTAGTGGTAGGATAGGGTATAAAGAGGGCGGAGTTTGAAGGAAATAGCCCAACCACCATGGGTTGTGTGTTCTTTTCCATGTCCTCAATAAGCGTGTTCTTTTCTTTTTTTACTGGAGGAGTCCCGCTGCTTGAACAAGACTGGACATACTTATTTCTGATTATATTTGTACCATATGTAGTGCAAGATATTTTTAAAAAAAGAGGGTGGAGTTCATCACCAAGAGTAAGAACTTGGAAAGAAGAAGAGAAAAAAGTCTCTTTGTTTGTGTAAACAGCAAGCAAGAAAGTGTGAATTAAATCCAATGCAGGCTAACTTTGACTGACCAGTGGATCCAGAGTAAAATCACTTTGTTTTGCTATTCTGACATTTTCTCTGTTAATTTTTCACATAAATATCTTATGTAACTTATGGGATTTGTGTGCCATCAGTTGTAACTTTTAAAATCTGCAAAT